>SKCR01037742.1:0-179736 GCA_019454045.1 Zanthoxylum bungeanum
TGAAATCTGAAAATCGGATTTTCACCGCTTCCGCTGCGTTACCGGATTCACCCCTATAAGACCCCAACAAAACGCAGATGACCCTTGTGTATACAAGAAGGTTAGTGGGAGAGCACTTACTTTTATTGTCCTTTATGTCGACGACGTATTGCTTATAGGCAATGACATTCCCATGCTAACGTCGGTGAAAGCTTGGCTTTCATTAAAATTCTCCATGAAAGATCTGGGAGAAGCAGCCTTTATTCTTGGTATAAAGATCTACCGGGATAGATCTAGAAAGCTGCTTGGACTCTCCCAGAGTACATACATTGATAAAGTGTTGAAGCGATTCAACATGGAACAATCCAAGAGGGATTGGTTCCAGTGGTACGTGGTACCTCTCTGTCTAAGGACATGTGTCCTAAGACTCCGGAAGAGAGAGACCACATGAGTCGGATACCGTTCGCCTCGGCAGTCGGATCGATCATGTATGCCATGATATGTACACGACCTGATGTCCTCATATGCTTTGAGCATGTGCAGTCGCTATCAGGCCGATCCAGGTGAAGGTCACTGGACAGCAGTTAAGAATATCCTTAAGTATCTTAAAAGAACTAAGGATGCTTTCTTAATTTATGGAGGTGGAGAACTTGCGGTATCTGGGTATACCGATGCAAGTTTCCAAACCGACAAGGATGACTACAATCGCAATCCGGGTACATTTTTTGCTTGAATAACGGAGCAGTGAGCTGGAAATCTTCCAAGCAAGATACTGTTGCCGATTCAACAACAGAAGCGGAGTACATGCTGCATCTGAAGCAGCAAAGGAGGCAGTTTGGATCCGAAAGTTCCTAATCGGATTAGGAGTAGTTCCGTTAGCAGCTGAGCCCGTTCCATTGTATTGTGACAATAACGGGGCTATAGCACAGGCTAAGGAACCAAGGTCTCATCAACGGTCCAAGCATGTTCTTCGACGTTACCATCTGATTCGAGAGATTATACATCGTGCGATGTAAAGGTCGAGAAGGTCACATCAGATGACAACATTGCAGATCCGCTGACGAAGGCTGTTCTTCAGCAAGTTTTTGAACGACATACATAGTTCGGGTATTAGATGCTTGAGTGACTGGCTATAGGCCAAGTGGGAGATTGTTAGACATTATGTCCCATAGCGTCACTGTTTGTAAATGATATTGTATTATTATACAAAATTAACTATGTGATAATGAAATTGCCTTTTGCCGTTTTGTAATATTATTTACTTTGATTTATAAATGGCGAAAGTCCATATGATTAGTACCTGGACTGAGAATGATATGAGACAGTATCAGTCCCCAAAGGTTTAATCATTAAATATCCCTAGTCGGAGTATTATCGAGATCGGACATCGATAATGCGGAATAGACTAGTATTGCGCTTGTGCACGTTGTGAGGGCACAACGGCATAATTCTCATGTATTTAAGTATTGGATACTTATGCAAGTGCGATAGGAGGTTGTGTTTTACCGATGGTACGGAAAACAGCTTCGCTCTGGATAGACCCCGCGGAATCCCATTGGTAGTATGTCTGCGTGTCTATGGGAGGCCGCATCAGGGTAGGTGTATATGATCTTAACCTGAGACTTACATCGCTAGTACTTGCGACAATCGGTAAACTTTGGTTTTGGTGGTTGGGGACCTTAACCGGTTCTGTGTACACCTCTTCTGGGTTTATCGAGAATCGTAGTGTACTGGATGTGATGTCAAGATGGAAGTATCGCTTCAGACATATGGAGGTGATGATCACGCAGGACACAGAACTAGTACTCTATAAAAGGTTGCAACCGTCGGGACAATATGACTAGGTCAGGATTGTCCGATTTATAGAGACTAGTTGCTTGATGTCTGGTATATGTTTCGTACGGGGCAGACACATCTCCAGCCCCAGGCCTAGCATGTGATCATCCGATACTGGATCGATGTACGCAATACTACGGTATACTACGCTTGATATAGATCTTATATTCCTATAAGAATATTTCTGGAGAATTGGGTAGGCATGGCGCTTTGCTAGAAGCCAACCTTGTCTTGTAAATCGGTAAGAACGTAGTACGAGGTACGTACGTATTCAGATTATCCGACGACCGTATTTACTGCCAACATATCCGGAGATCTCTTGGGTCGCTTCCTGAAGATTCACCTATGATATTTGATTCGGACTTAATTAATTTTGGATTAATTGCGGAGAAACTTTATCTCGGATAAAGTGCCTTATTTAGAGAGAGAGAACGATTAATTTGGAATTAATCGATAAATTATTATATTCGATATAATAATTGAAATTCGATTTCGACACGAAATTAAAATTAGATTTTAATTCGGGCATACGAGTTAATTTAGAATTAATTCGTTAGCGACGTAAATAATAATTTCACTAGGCGCGATTATTTATTTAAATTCGATTTAATTAACGTCGCGACGCAAGTTCGGTATTTCGGAAATATCGAACCCGAACGCGTGAGTGCACGTGGGCCCACTTTCATTTGGAAACGTGTGGGGCCCACATGACACATGTCATTATATGCATTATTTTATTGATAATGCATTGCATGGTGATAGTGTATAATACACTCAATTGTTATGCATGGAGTTTGAGTGTTTGACACTCTAAGCCTTTGCACGGTTTGTGTCATAGATTTATTATTATTTAATAAATATTATGGCATAAATATAAATTGATTTTTGGTATCAAAAATTAATTAGAACAAAAGAAAAATCTCTCTTCTCTCTCTCTCTTGGCCGAAAACTGCATGCAGTTTTTTGGTCTTCATCTTCTTCATTTTGGTTGCCAAAAGCTTGAAGAAAGTGTGGTTGTTTGGAACATCTTCTCACATGCAAGGCTAGCACCTTCAAGGGATCAAAAGAGGTGATAGGGAAACCAACATAGAGCTTGGAATACATAAAGCTTGGAGCTTTACACATCTTGTCTTCCTGGCCGAAAATCATCAACCTTGGAGCTTCCATCTTGGCTTGATTTTCTTCATCAACATAGCATTGTAAGTATGATTCCGCCATACTTCAAAGTTAATATATATTCATTTGTTGTATTTCACATGCTTAATCTTTCCTTGGGACATATTATAGAAACCAACACATAAGAGCTTACATGGTTATATATTACATCTAGCTGTGTCTATAGATGTATTAGTCGGCATAAAAGGATGTGTTCATTATAAGAATATATATATATATATATATAGATAGGTTTATAGTTAGATATAGATCTTATAGGTATAGTGATGTTTGAGTATGCTATAAATTATGTGTATAGATCATATATCCTAGTAGTCATTTGAGATGCATATAATTGATATTAGGGCATGATTACTATAAAATGGAATCCAGTTTTTGCATATGTTTGAGTTTTGTAGGTTGGTGACCCTATCGGTCGACCACAGTCTCCAGAGCTTGAGGAGTTGGATAGCAGCGATGCAGTCAGCCAGTCACCAGGTCTTGGGCGGATGAGAGTCAAGTCATGTAAAGTGTAGTTGTAAGAGAATTTGAATTATATAGAATTTCAGTTTGTAAAAGTTGTTATCTATACGTATTTTCAGACATAGAGTCCAATCATGTTATGTCTTGAGTTTATTGATTCAGTGTATATTTTTAATGTCGGGCCCTATAGGTTGTGTTGAGGTGTTGGGCTTGATCCAGGTTGCATGACTTTTAGCAAAGGTCATGCCGAAATTTCGTCAGAGTCAGAGGCTTATGGAGACAGGATTAGCTTGTCTCATGCCGGTAGCATCCTGTCCTAGGTGGGATGTTACATACCGATTGTCGTAAGTATTAGCGGTGCAAGTCTCAGGTTAAGACCAAATACACATACCCTGATTTCGGACTTCCATAGACACATAGTCATACAACAATGGATTCCGAGTGGTCTATCCAGAGCGAAGCTGTTTTCCGTACCATCGGTAAAACAACAACCTCCTATTACACTTGCATGAGTATCCTATACCCAAATCTATGAGAACTATATCGTTATGATCTCATATAACATGCACCAATGTAATACTAGTCTATTCCGCATTATCGATGTCCAGGCTCGATAATATTACGACTATGGATATTTAATGATTAATCCTTGGAGGACTGATACTGTCTCATATCATCTCAATCCAGGAACTAATCAGAGGGACCTCCTATCATTTATACATCTAGGTGATCTAATCACAAATGATAAGAGTGCAATCTCCTTGTCACATAGTTAATTTGTACAACGACAACATGATCTGTACAAATAGTGACGTTATGGATCATAACTGTCCAACAGCTAGCACCAAGATCTTGCAAACAAAATCATTCATTTTCTTCCTCATAGCTCACGGTTTTAACCAAACCAGTGAATAGAGAAAGAAAGCCTCCAAGGCCGAGAGAGATAGGAACATTTTTGGCTCCAAAGAGAAAAGAGAGAGAGAGACCGATTGGGTGGTGAGAGAGAATGAAAAAAATGTGTAATATGTTTTGTAATTTCCAAAATTAATTAACCATTTACCATTTTTCAATTTACAAAAGTCAAAGGTACAAGCCATTTAACTTTCCAACCACCTCCATCACTATTCACATCAACTGACATCACTCAATCAAGTGACAACTTGTCACATCACTTAAAGTGACATTTGATTTAACTCTTGATGTGACTAATGATTTGACGTTTGATTTGACTTGCGTGCCGCACTCGAATTCGAAATGCGAATGCCCTCGCAAACAATCCTGGGCTCGGGTTCGCTAATTCAAAATCAACGAATTTTCCGTTGCGACTCAATTAAATGATTATGCCTAGCGAAATCACTATTCACATCGGTAACGAATTAATTCTAAATTAACTCATTCGCCCGAATTAAAATCTAATTTCAATTCCGCGTTGAAATCCAATTTTGTTTAATATATCGATATTATTAATTTATCGATTAATTCCAAATTAATCGTTATCTCTCTTTAATGGATATTTTACCCCATATAAAATATCTCCGTAATTAATCCCAAATTAATTTAGAGTTCGAGTCATACGTCATCGGTGAATCTTTGGGAAGCGACCCATGAGATCCCCGGACTAGCCGAACACGTAAGTACCAAGTACTACGTTTATACCGATTTAAAAGATAAGGTTGGCCTCTAGAAAAGCCCCATGTGTTGGTTTCTATTAAGGTCCAAGATCAATAATAAGCATGAAATATTTGCGAATACAAATCGAAGAAGTTGCGGAATACTTACATCGATCGGTTGAGCGACGCTTTGACAAACAAAACTCCATTTCTGCTCCATGGCTGCTCACGGTAGTGGCAGTGAAACACTCACTGTTTCAACCTTCAATCAACAAGAAACCAATCTCCAAGCTTCATCATTTGATTCCCGACTCAAGGGTGGACTTCCCTATCACCTTCGCATGTCTTCGTAGTGTGCTAGCACTCCCGATTTTGCCACAAAATCGCGACTCTTGGCTTCCCTTCACTGCTAGGCAGTAACAAAAACCAATGAGGTTTTTCATAGCCCCTTGGGCATGATTGTGAAGAAGAGAAAGAGGGGAGAGAGATGTGTGAGAGAGAGAAAAATGTAATGTCTTTTTGTTTTCTAAAAACAAATAAACATATACCAAATTTTCTTTCAAAAGTCAAGCCATAAATGGCTCCAACCACCAACATCAACTCATCAATCCATCAATCATGAATAGTGACTTGCATCAATCACTCAAAGTGAAAGACATCCATCACTTGATTGACGAATGATGTGACGCTAGATGCGACTAGCAATTTGACGCTTGATTTGACTTACGTACCGTACTCAAATTCGAAATGCGAATGCGCTCGCAAATAATCTCGGGCTCGGGTTCGCTAATTCCAAATTAATGAATTTTCTGTTGTGTCGTAATTAAATGATTATGCCTAGCGAAATCACTTTTCACGTCGCTAACGAATTAATTCTAAATTAATTCGTTCGCCCGAATTAAAATCTAATTTTAATTCCGCGTCGAAATCCAATTTCGTTTAATATATCAAATATATTAATATATCGATTAATTCCAAATTAATCGTTATCTCTATTTAATTGATATTTTATCCCAGATAAAATATCTCCGCAATTAATCCCAGATTAATTTTCTCTCTCTTCTAATTAATCCCAGATTAATTAAGAGTGCGAGTCATACGTCATCGGTGAAAATTTAGGAAGCGGCCCATGAGATCCCCAGATATGTTGGTAGTAAATTCAGTCGTCGGACTATCCGAACACGTAAGTACCAAGTACTACGTTAATACCGATTTACAAGACAAGGTTGGCCTCTAGCAAAGCGTCATGCCTACCGAATTCTCCGTAAATATCCTTACAGGAATAAAGGATCTGTATCAGACGTAGTATACGTAGTATTGCGTATTTCTGTCCAGTATCGGATGATCACATGCTAGGCCTGGGGCTGGAATTGTGTCTACCCCGTACGAAGCACATGTCGGATGTCTGGTAAATAGTCTCTATAATCGAATAAACATGACCTTGTCAATTTCTCCCGATAACTGCAGTATTTAAGTGTACTAGTACCGTATCCTACGTAACCATCATCTCCATATGACTGGAGTGACACTTCCGTATTGACATCACACCCAACACACTACGATTCTCAATATACCCAGCATTGGCATACACAGAACCTGTTAATGGCCTGGACGACCTCAACCAAAGTATATTGATTGTCGCAAGTATTAGCGGTGCAAGTCTCAGGTTAAGACCAAATACACCTACCCTGATTTCGGACTTCCATAGACACATAGTCATACTACCAATGGAATTCCGAGGGGTCTATCCAGAGCGAAGCTGTTTCCCGTACCATCGGTAAAACACAACCTCCTATTACACTTGCATGAGTATCCTATACCCAAATATATGTGAACTATGTCGTTGTGCCCTCACAACGCGCACAAGTGTAATACTAGTCTTTTACGTATTTATCAATGTCCAATCTCGCTAATACTATGACTAGGGATATTTAATGATTTATCCTTCGTGGACTGATACTCTCTCATATCATTCTCCGTCCAGGAACGAATCATAGGGACCTCCTATCATTTATACATCTATGTGATCTAAGCACAAATGATAAGAGTGCAATCTCCTTTGTCACATAGTTAATTTGTACAACAACACCATGATCTGTATAAGTAGTGACGCTATGGGTCATAATTGTACAACAATCTCCCACTTGGCCTATAGCCAGTCACTCGAGTGTCTTACACCCGAACTATGTACGGTTGGCTCAAACTGTGAGAAAAAGCTTTCGCAAGCAGATTTGCATGATTATCATCTGATGCGATTTATTCGATCATCACATCGCCATGATATATGATCCGAACGAATCAGATGAATATCGAAGTATGTATCTGGATCGTTGATGAGACCATTAATTCTTTAGCCTGTGCTGACGCCTAGCTCAACTACTAACAGAACTATATCTAATCTAATTAGATTTGTTTATCGACCCATAAGGCTTCTATTGCTGCCTCAGCTGCAGCAATAACCCGCATTTGTTGTTTATATGGTAACAGTATCTTGCTTTGACACTTCAAGTTCTCCTTCTCCACAGATTAAGACAACATCCTTAGTTCTTTAAGATACTAACAGATGTTCTTAACATCACTCCAGTGATTATCACTTGGATTGGCCTGTTTGTGAATCAATATGCTTAAAGCGTATGAGACACCAGGTCACGTACATTTTTCAATGTATGAGTTTCTCGAAGAGTTTTCTCGAAAGTCAAACTTTCACCGATGTTTATTATGGGAATATCATTTCCAAGAAATGACATATTATCATTATTTATAGGACAGCTACTGTTAGTGAACTCACACTAACCCTCTTATATACATAAGAATCATTTCGTTTTGAATTAAATCATAAACTATTATGATTACATCAAAACGGTAATTCCAAAAACCTATGCTTGCTTCAATCCAAACATGGATCGAATAACCTGCAAAACTTGTTTGCTAGTTTTGGTACGACAAAACTTACAGGATATTAGAAACATCCTCCTAAAGGTTTCCTTTTCAGGAAAGCAATTTTCCCGTTCAGCTGACATATTTCATAAATGAAACATGCAGCTTTAGCAAGCATTATCCAAATGGATATACCATGGCAACAGGTAAAAGGTTAAATCGTAATCGACACAATGTTGATAACGATACCTTTCCGCTACAAGCCTAGCTTAGTACGTTGGTATGTTGCCTTCCATGTATGTCTTCCTTGAAGACTTATAAAGTACCAATAGGCACAATGCCTTGCGTTACATTAACTAGTATCCAAACTTAGTTGATATACATGGAATCCATTTCGTATTCATGACACTTTGTCATAATAGGGAGTCGATACCTTGTATCACTACCTCATACGTAGTCAGTTGGTATTCCTCAATAAGATAGACATCTTTATGAGGTGAGATCAAAAACCCATACCCCAGGTTATTTTCTGACTCTCTCCGACTTACGCGGTTCTTGTGTATTCGAAGATCATGGTATAGTTTCATCCTTGATGAACTATTCATGTTCCATTAAGATTCGGTGCTTGGAATAGTATTACTCTGATTTTCATCGAGTTTTACCATCCTCCCACTTACCACTGCATATAGGTATTCCTCTTAGGAAACCCGGATGGTGAGCAACAATTACATTATTCTCAAGTGAGATATATAAGTACAATACTTATGGTATCCCTAGGATAACCTACAATTGGCACTTATCCAATTTGGGTTCTAGTTTGGTATCATCCAAACATATGTCCAACATTCCCAAATGTTCAGGAATGAGAAACACGGTTTCTTTCCCGTTCATATCTAATATGATATTCGTCAAACAGATTTTTATTGAACCTTATTCTAAATAAGTTCTTGCACTGTTAATGCTTATCCGTTGAAGGAAATGGTAGCTCAGAGCGACTCATGATTAACCTTATCATGTCCAACAAGATTCGGTTTATCATGTTCGGACACACCGTCAAATTGACGTGTTCCGGGAGGAGCCCTCATTTGAAAGAATACTATAATCTTTCAAGTATATAAGAAACTTATTGCTTAAGTATTTTCCATTACGATCTTACCGTGACGGTATAATACTTTAGCCGATTTGTTTGTCTATTTCATGTCGAAACTTTAAAAGTTTCCGCTTTGTGTTCTTCAAAAGAAACACATAACCATAACGCAATGCCACATCCGTAAAGGTCACGAAATATTCATATCCACATCTAGCCTAGCTAGACATGGGCCCATTTGCTTCACTATGAACTGGGGCTAACATGTCGGTGGCATTAACACTTTTTCCAAGTAAATAGTGTTTTAGGCACTTTGCCCAATAAACTAGATTCGTAGACTTTATTTCACGCACCAAATGCCCATAGCAAGACAGCCCCTAACCGACCAAAACAATCCAGGAAAAGTCTCCAAATTATACCCTCAAACAGCCCAAAACAGTGACCAAAACACACCTAAAAAATCCTCAAAAATTGTCCCAAAATTGGCACAAAAATAGATTGAAAACTGCAGTGAAAACATAGAAACTTGCGAGCAGAAACAGTGAGTGAATCAGAGAAAACAGCGAGTGGAAACCGCAAGTGAAGACAGATAAAATAGCAAAAATAGTGAACCCGAGAAAACAGCAGGAACAGTGAACCAGTGAAAAGAATAGAAACATCGGACTAGTAAAAACAGCAGAAATGATAACCCTTCCGACACCGTGAAAAGCACTCCCGAGAAGTGACTTAAAAGGTAAGACCTAAGGGCACCCTTTATTATATTTTATTTTGTTGTCTCGGACACGGTGTGCTCGGTTGACGTGGAATACGTTCAATCGGGTATGCTAGGTCCAACATTGAGAACGGCCAAATTCTTTGGTCACATGTTTATTCCGCATGTATTAATTTTAGTATTCATGAGTTACGTTGACCGCTTTCATGACTTATCTTTGAAGCATGCAAACTTAGATATAGGTCGTATAGGGTTTTAAATGTAGATTACGTTTGTAAATGTATGTTGTGTAGATTTGGTTAAAATTGCACAAATCCGTTCATTACAAATGACATAAGTAAGGGACCATTTCGAACCCAACGGTTTGAGGTCTTCCCTTGTGAGGGGTGAGTGCGGCCTTAAATCATTTTCCCATTTCACACCGGGTGGCGACTCCATTATTCTCCGGTTTAATCCCCCACGGGCTACTCCGTACTTTTGATCGGGTCACGAGCCTGGAACAACGTCATTGATTTCTGTGTTCTACAGTCTGGCGACTCCACTGGGGATAGAGAATCGGCCCCGAAATATTGTCTTGTAATGTTTGTGATTTGTGCTTTAATTATCCATGTCTACTGTGAGTTTAGGGAGTCTAATCAAAGGCATTATTAAGGCTAGGTGATGGTTTGGTGTCTTCCTCCAGTCACTACCTTTATATTAGGAAAAGTTGTGAAAGCACCTAGATAATCATTATCGTAGCTCACTGTGACAGACTAAATTGGAGGACTTGTTTTTTATTCCTGTCACCAAGGTGATGAGAGCCTAAGAAGCTTGGGTATTTAAGAGAGCTTGCTCTACCCTCCCTTTGAGGAATCTACAATAAGAAATCCATTTGACAGTTATTCACATACCGTAACTCGTTGGCACGTACCGTAAGGTATAAAAAAGGTGTGCTCACTTGGTCGTTTGAACCCTTGAGTGGGGAGTCCTAGTTGTGGGAAATCTTTCGTCAGCTGGAGCCTTTGTTTACACTCCTGAAATCTACATATGAACCTTAGTTGTATGACCAATAAAAGTTATTTTGTTTATGTTTGTGTTTGGGATCATCGTCATTTGGATTCAGTTAGACCTCTTGTCAAGAGATATGAACTTGTTGGGCCATTTAAATTGGGACAAGTTCATGTCGTTTGGCAATTGGGCCAAAAGCTTCTGAAATGCCGATGGGCCATTTTGTGTTTAGGCTCTTATTATTTGAAGTTTTTTTTTAGCCATGTTATCGCAAAAGTATAAACTTCTTGGGCCTTTTCAACTGGGACAAGTTTGCACCTCGCAATAGTATGATTAAATGCTTTAAAATGATAATGGGCTGACTTGCGTAAAATCTTATTGATCTTGTATATTTCATGCATTACACGCATACATGCTAACATGCAGTTATAAAAGAGACATCAAAGATACCTGTTAGGTTAGGGATGATGGAAGACTTGTCAAGAGGCAAATAACAAACATGAGCGAATCAGTTAACGAAGCATCTCGTATGGGTCAGTTGGAAGCCAATCTCGCCAAAGCTACTGAGCAGCTGCAAGCATTGATCATAGATGTGTCTAATATGGATGTACCCTATGCTGGGGAAGCTCTGAGAATGAGAGTCGTGAGGAGCCTCCGAACATGGTGAATGATGATATCCATATCTTTGATGATGATATGGTTGAATATGCCGCAGGGCGAATAGCCAGGTCTCAGGCTGAGATACAGAAACTTCGTGATCAGGTGGAGTCAGTTACCATAAACTGAAGGGCAAGCATGAGGACTTATTGGACTATGAGGCGATGACCTTTGAGGAGCAGCTGCCAGCTCAGTTTATGATGCCCAACATAGCTAAATTTAATAGGAATGGGGACCCGAGGGTCCATCTACGGCAATATGTCTCGGTAATGAGTTCAGGGGCCTGTCACAACGCCAAGTTCATAAGATATTTGGGATGTCGCTCGAGGGGGCACCCGTAGTGTGGTACCATAGCCTTGAAAGAAAGGTTTAAAAAGATTGGAGGGAACTGGTAGGACGCCTTTCTGAAGCAGTATGTTACAGATTTGGAGATCAACTTGTAACTCCGTGATTTGGAGAACACCAAGCAGAAGCCGAAGGAGAGCTTCAATGACTATGTAGACTGCTCGAGGAGCCAGCTTCTGAAGATGAAAACTCGGCCTTCAGAGAAGGACCAGATTAAAATGATCATCAAGGGCACCAAGCCCTCTATTTATGGTAAGCTGAGGAGGATGACTTCGATGATTGCTGATTTTTGATAGTTGAGGGAAACTATCATGGACATTGAAGAGTAAGAAGCTGCGAACAGAAAGTTCTATGGCCAGAATATGAGGAATTTTGGGGGGCCTTCTGAGACTAGGCCCGCTACTGCTGAGATCCCTACCATCAGAAATAGGCGATTCTCCAATCTTGGTAAACCTTTGTCAAAAGTGCTTGAGAAGTTGAAAAGCCAAGGACTCCTTAAACCTTTAGAGCCTAGACCAATTCCAAACCACGTGCCACACTACTTCGACTTAAACCAATACTGCCACTTCCACCAGCAGAAAGGCCATGACACTGACAACTGCCCCAGCCTTAGGCATGAAATCCAAAACCTCATCGATGCTCATAAAATACCCGACCCAGAAAAAGAACAACCCAACACACACAAAAACCTCTACCAAACTACCACTCCGTTCCACCACCCACCTACATGATCAATTCCGGCCTATCCAAAACTTTTGTCCTCCAAACTCTAAACACCAAGCTTCTCACATGAGGATAGGAGATGGCAGTAGTGAAGAACCATAGGCTGAGGAAGAATACAATGCCGCAGATAATGAAGATGTTTTCCCTGGTTTATTTGATTACAATCCTGTATTTTGATAATAAAGACATTGATTTTGCTTACTTGTTCGAGTTTTCCTCAATAGTTAAAGCATTATTCCGATGATGAAAATGTTTGCTTTAGGGTGAAACCTTAGAAACGATAAGTGCGAGATGCGCTCTCATCCGGTATTCTGAGTGGTTGATCTCGGCAGGACTCGCGAGCACTTGATTACGGGATCTTACCAGTAGAAGCCTGAGTGGTCGGTGAGATGACTAGTTGAAGAGATGATGGATCAGTGAATGACTGTTAGCCTAGATGTCCATCATGGTTTACTCATGCTACGATAAATGACTTGGTTGGAAACAAAGAAAAGTCTCTGCAAAGAAGAAAAAATGGACCACATATAACCGATAAGCGTGAAGCTACCCATGGGCGAGTATTAGGACCACCATGAGAAGAAATGCTACCTTAAAAGGTAGGTGCATAAAAAAACGAGTTCAAAATTGAAAAGAAAGAAAAGAAAGAAGAAAAAAAGAAAACCATATCATGTTGAGTACGCGGAAGTAATCCCAGAGTATGATCAAGCATCTAGGTTGGTTAGACCCGCTGATCCAATTCTCCGAGACAAAATCATCGAGTTGGCTTACTTAAGGATTAAGCTGCGAGAGAGCCTTGAAACACACACACTAGGAGTCTATTTCAGATCACTCATTCATACGATCGAATTTAAGTGTATTAATTACTTTGAAGGTTCTCTGGTTTCGACACAAACCAGTCGTTGAGGACGAAAATATGTTTAGCTATCAGGATTATCTCGTGAGAAGCAATACAGTGTGTTAGTATGTAACATCACTTGAGAAGATCTACCTTGAAGTAATGAAAGCAACAAATGATAAAAAGATGAACCAAGACTGGGGGCGACCAGTATACCCTTTCTCATACGGCACGGTTCGGGAATGAACCATCAACATCAGTGTCAGTTTTGGGATGAGTCCCAGGGTTGAGGCCCACATCAACATCATCATCAGTTTTGGGGATGAGTACCAGAGTTGAGGCCCACATCATCAGTAGTTTTGGAACGTCACATCACATGATCTACTTTGACCTAGTGCAAGAAGCGAAGAACAGAAATCTAAGCCAAGACTGGGGACAACTGGTCTACCACCCCGCAAATAAGGGATGTACCGAGAACTTAAGCCATGAGGCAAAAGAGGACTGAAAAAATCACCAGAAAAGAACCAGCAGTAGGAAACACTAAACAGACCCAGGGGGCGACCAAAGACAGTTATAAGCAAATGACACCGGGGGAACTGGCAGAAGACCTAACCCGACAGAATAGGAAATTCATTCATGCATGCATACACGTAACGCACTTGCATCCTTTTTTTGTTTTGTTTTTTATTCACAGGTTTCAACGAATAAAAAGAGAAAATAGCAAATGCAAGCCAACAAGGGAACAAAGCCCACATTCAACACAGTTCGGGAACAAAGACCACAGTCAACACAGTTAGGGAACAAAGCCCATATTCAGCCAGCTCGGGGAAAAAAGCCCACATTCAACACAGTTCGGGAATAAAGCCCACACTCAACACAGTTCGGGAAGAAGACCCACAATTCAGGGAATAAGACGCTCGACTCAAATCGAGAATAAGACCCACAGGAACAAGACCCATAATTTAGGGAACAAGACCCTCAACTCAAATCGGGAACAAGACCCACAATTTAGGGAACAAGACCCTCAACTCAAATTGGGAACAAGACCCACAATTCAGGGAACAAGTCCCTCAACTCAAATCGGGAACAAGACCCTCGGGAACAAGACCCACGGGAAAAAGACCCTCAACTCAAATCAGGAACATGACCCATGGGAACAAGACCCACAATTCAGGGAACAAGACCCTCAACTCAAATCGGGAACAAAACCCACAATTCAGGGAACAAGACCTTCAACTCAAATCGGGAACAAGGCCCACGGGAAAAATACCCACAATTAAGGGAACAAAACCTTCAACTCAAATTGGGAACAAGACTCACAATTCAAGGAACAAGACCCTCAACTCAAATCGGGAACAAGACCCACAGGAACAACACAACAACACCCACAATTCAGGGAACAAGACCCTCAACTCAAATCAAGAACAAGACCCAGGGGACCAAGACCCACAATTCAGGGAACAAGACCCTTGTCTTAACTCAGTAACGGTTCAGAAATGGACCACTATCACTCACCGAAAATGGCACTCCGGGTATGGAGACATACCAACATCAGTATCAGTTTTGCCGAGTATGGTACTCCAGGTATGGATACACACCAACATCAGTACCAGTTTTGACGGGTATGGTACTTCGGGTATGGAGACACTACTGCAACACACTGGGTTTGGAGATGAAACTGCGACACCTCGGGTATAGTGTTTAGCTTGCCAGGTACGGAACTCCGGGTAAGGAGACATTACTGTGACACTATAGGTATGAAGACGCAATCGCGACACCTTGGGTATGGGGTTTAGCATGCCAGGTAGGGCACTCCCGGTATGGAGACACTACTGTGACACTCTGGGTATGGAGACGCAATCGCAAAGCCTCAAGTATGGGGTTGTTGGACAATTATGACCCATAACGTCACTATTTGTGACAAAGAAGATTTCTGTCTTAACATTTGTGATTAGATCACCAAGATGTATAAATGATAGGAGGTCCTAATGATTTATCCTTCGTGGACTGATACTGTCCCATATCATTCTCAATCCAGGAACAAATCATAAGGACCTTCTATCATTTATACATCTTGGTGATCTAATCACAAATGATAAGAGAGCAATCTCTTTTGTCACATAGTTAATTTGTACAACAACACCATGATTTGCACAATAGTGACGCTATGGGTCATAATTGTCAAACAATCTCACACTTGGCCTATAGCCAGTCACTCGAGTGTCTTACACTCGAACTATGTACGTTTCACTCAAACTGCTGAGGAAAGGCTTTCGTCAGCGGATTTACTTGATTTTCATCTGATGTGATTTATACGATCATCACATCGCCATGATGTATGATCCGAACGAATCATATGAATATCAAAGTATATATCTGGATCATTGATGAGACCATTAATTCTTTAGCTTGTGCTGAAGCCTAGCTCAGCTGCTAAAATAACTATATCTAATATAATTAGATTATTATCGATCCAAATGGCTTCTATTGCTGCCTCAGCTGCAGCAATAACCCGCATTTGTTGTTTATTCGGTAATAGTATCTTGCTTGGAATATTTTCAGCTCACTGTTCCGTTTTTCAAACTGTATAGTACCGTTGTTACGACTTGTAGTCGTTTTATCGGTTTGGGAACTTGCAGTAGTGATCCCAATCACTTCAAGTTCTCCATCTCCATAGTTTAAGACAGCATCCTTATATCTCTAAGATACTAAAAGATGTTCTTAAAATTAATCCAGTGACTATCACTTGGATTGGCCCGATTGTGACTGCATATGCTCAAAGCGTATGAGACACCAGGTCACGTACATTATTCAATGTACGAGTTCTCGGAGAATTTTTATGAAAGCCAAGCTTTCACCGATTGTTATTATAGGAATTTCATTTCCAAGAAATGATATATTATCATTATTTATATGACATATGTTGTCAGTGCACTCCCACCAACCCTCTTATATACACAAGAATCATTTACGTTTTGAATTAAATCATAAACTATTATGATTACATCAAAATGACAATTCCAAGAATCTATGCTTGCTTAAATCCAAACATGGATCGATTACCTGCAAACCTTGTTTGCTAGTTATAGTACGACAAAACCGACAGGATGTTGTAAACATCCTCCAAAAGGTTTCCGTCTAAGGAAAGTGATTTCCCGTTAAGCTGACATATTTCATAAATGAAACCTGCATCATTAGCAATCATTATCCAAATGGATTTACCATGACACTAGGTAAAAGGTTTCGTTGTAATCGACACAATGTTGATAACGATACATTTTCGCTACAAGCCCAGCTTAGTACGTTGGTATGTTGCCATCCATATATGTCTTCCTTGAAGACTTATAAAGCACCAATAGGCACAATGCATTGCGATACAACAACTAGTGTCTAAACTTGGTTGTTATACATGGAATCCATTTGGATTCATGGCACTTTGACATAAAAGGGAGTCGATTCCTTGTATCACTTCTTCATACGTAATCAGTCGGTTTGTCTCAATAAGATTAACATCTTTATAAGATGAGATCAGAAACCCATACCCCAGGTTGTCTTCTGATTCTCTCCGACATACGCGGTTCTTGTGTATTCGAAGATTAATGGTATAGTTTCATCCATGATGAACTATTTATGTTCCATTAGGAATCGGTGCCTTGAATAGTATTACTCCGATTTGCATCGAGTTTTACTATTCTCCCACTTACAACTGCATATAGGTATTCCTCTTAGGAAAACCGCATGGCGAGCAACAATCAAATTGTTCTTTAGTGAGTTGTATGAGTACTATAATTTGGTATCCCTAGGATAACCTACAATTGTCTCTTATCTAATTTGGATTTTAGTTTGGCATCATCCAAACATATGCCTTGCATTCCCAAATTTTCAGGAATGAGAAACCCGGTTTCTATCCTATTCATATCTAACATGAAGTCTGTCAAACAGATTTTTATGGAACCTTATTTGAAATAAGTTCTTGCACTGTTAATGCATATCCGTTTAAGGAAATGATAGTTCAGAGCGACTCATGATAAACCTTATCATGTCCAACAAAATTTTGTTACTCGGTTCGGACACACCGTCAAAATGACGTGTTCCGGGAGGAGTCCTCATTGAAAGAATACTATACTCTTTCAAGTATATTTGAAACTTATTGCTTAAGTATTTTCCATTACGGTCTAACCGTGACGGTATAATACTTTAGCCTGTCTGTTTGTCTACTTCGTGTCGAAACTTAAAAGTTTCCGATTTATGTTTCAAAAGAAACACATATCCATAACGTGATGCCACATACGTAAAGGTCACGAAATATTCATATCGACCTCTAGCCTAGATATACATGGGCCCACTTGCTTCAAAATGAACTAGGGCTAACAGATCAGTGGCATTTTCACTTTTACCGAGTAAAGGTGTTTTAGGTACTATGCCCAATAAACTAGATTCGTAGACTTTATTTGAATAGAATCAAATCAGTCCGAGTACCCACTCTTCAAAAGTGTGGATATACGAGTCTTGTTTAATTGTGTCATAGACAACAATGCTACAATATGTTTCTTCTGATCACATCAGTTTGAGCTATTTGTTTGTCATGTTATGATTCTGAGATTTATTTATATTCAAAATATAAATGTTGTTATTCACATATAATGTGTTTATCTCAATATCATCTTTATAAAATAAAACACTTTAATGTTCTAGAATATAAAGGTAAATCCGCAACGGATTAAACACTGATATAGAGATAATGTTTCTAGCCAAACTAGTTATATTATAACAGTTTCCAAATTTAGGTACACACCCGAGGGTAGTTCCTAAACTTAGTTGTCTACGGTTAAAACAGTGACTTTCGTCCCGTTTCCGATTCGCAGATAAATCTCTATTGATGTCAGTATCCTGCTCATAGCAGATTCTGAACATCAGTATATATTTATGTACCACACTAAGTATCTAAAATCCAATTTTAATACTAGTAGTGAACATAATTTGACAAACATATTTGAAGTCGGAGCCTTGCACCGTCTTCAATTCCTTTATATCTGTCTTGTCACAACGGCACTCACGCTTCCGCGATCCCGTTTGCCACAATTTAGGTAGACATTTTGGGATATGTCCTTTATCTTCCTAGAAGATTATAATGATATTGCCTTTGCCTTTTTCAGCACTCCAAAAGCCTTTGGCCAAGCCTCGGGTTTCTATAATGATATGGACTGATACTGTCTCATATCATTCTCAATCCAGGAACAAATAATTAGAACCTCCTATCATTTATAATACCAGCAGACACAATGCCTTGCTGTACATCAACTAGTGTCTAAACATAGTTGATTTGCATGGAATCCATTTCGGACTCATTGCACTTTGCCATAATTAGGGAGTCGATACCTTGTATCACTTCCTCATACGTAGTCAGTTGGTATTCCTAAAAAAGATTAACATCTTTATTAGGTGAGATCAGAAACCCATACCCCAGGTTATTTTATGATTCTCTCTGACTTACGCGGTTCTTGTGTAATCGAAGATTAATGGTATAGTTTTATCCTTGATGTACTATTTGTGTTCCATTAGGATTCAGTGCCATGAATAGTATTACTCCGATTTTCATTGAGTTTTACTATCCTCCCATTTACCACTGTATATCGGTATTCCTCTTAGGAAAACCGCATTGTGAGCAACAATTAAATTATTCTCTCGTGAGTTGTATAAGCACTATACTTTGGTATCCCAAGGATAACCTACATTAGGCACTTATCCAATTTGGGTTTTAGTTTTGTATCATCCAAACATATGCCTAACATCCCAAAAAATCAGGATTGAGAAACCTAGTTTCTTTCCTGTTCATATATAATATGAAATCTGTCAAACAGATTTTATTGAACCTTATTCAAAATAAGTTCTGCACTGTTAATGCTTATCCGTTGAAGGAAATGGTAGCTCAGAGCGACTCATGATTACTCTTATCATGTCCAACAAAATTCGGTTTATCCGGTTCGGCCACACCGTCAAATTGACAAGTTCCGGGAGGAGTCCTCATTGAAAGAATACTATACTCTTTCAAGTATATTAGAAACTTATTGCTTAAGTATTTTCTTCATGGTCTAACCGCGATGATTTAATACTTTAGCCGATCTGTTTGTCTATTTCACGTCGAAACTATAAAAGTTTCCGATTTGTGTTCCTAAAGAAACACATAACCATAACGAGATGCCACATCCGTAAAGGTCACGAAATATTCATATCCACCTCTAGCCTAGCTAGACATGGGCCCAATTGCTTCACTATGAACTAGGGCTAGCAGATCTGTGGTATTTGCACTTTTACCAAGTAAATAGTGTTTTAGGCACTTTGCCCAATAAACTAGATTCGTAGACTTTTATTTGAATAGAATCAAATATGTCCGAGTACCCACTCTTCGAAAGCGCGGATATACGATTCTTATTTAATTGTGTCCCAGACAACAATGCCACAATTAAGTTTCATCTGATCAAATCAGTTTGAGCTATTTGTTTGTCATATTATATATTCGCGATTTATTTATATTCAAAATATAAATAATGTTATTCAAATCTAATGTGTTTATTTCAATATCATCTTTATGTAATAAAACACTTTAGTTTTCTAGAATATAAAGGTAAATCCGCAATGGATTAAACACTGATATAAAAATATTGTTTCTAGTCAAACTAGTTACATTATAACAGTTTCCTAATTTAAGTACAAACCTGAAAGGTAGTTCCTAAAATTAGGTATCTACGGTTGAAACAGCGACTTTCGTCCCATTTCTGATTCACAGATTAAACTCAATTGAAGTCAGTATCATGTTCAAAGCAGATTCTAAACATCAATGTATATTTATATATCATACTAAGTATTTAAAATCCAATTTTAATACTAGTAGTGAACATAATTTTGACAAACATATTTGAAGTTAGAGCCTTGCTCGTCTTCAATTCATTCATGTCTGCTTTGTCCAAACGGCAGTCACGCTTCCGCGATCCCGTTTGCCACAATTTAGGCAGACATTTTGGGATATGTCCTTTATCTTTCTAAGAGATTATAATGATTTTCTCTTTGCCCATTTCAACACTCTAGAAGCTTTTTGCCCAAGCCTTGGGCTTTTGAATATCGAAGTAAAGTGCGCCTTGCGCTACTTGCCTATTGCAAACTTTGACTTTATCTCCTTGAGAATAGTCACTAACTCTCCAAGAGTTATTATTGCAATTTTAGTACTTCTAAAATCTAAGGATAGATCTATGAAGATCCATCAATTTCATTATCATACTTTAAGGATCTAATCCTTAGTTCTGATTAAGAAATTAAGGAGTCTAATTTGACAAGCTTAATGGCTTAAGCACTAAAGTTATCATTACATAAATCTTCCAAAGCTTATGCTCTACTATTTTCTTAACTTCGGGCTTATGCATAATATATTATTTTATCAAATAAAGTAACTTATTATTTTTCAGGACCATCCTGAAACTTTATTCCCAATTTGAAAAATTAAACCATTTAAATATATTTTCCCTAGGATTATGTTTTAAATGTCAATCTTTCAATTTTATCTTGATTTTAATAGTCCAACTATTTAATCAACGATTTTGGTACTATTTATTATAATGATTATTATAGTCCAACTATATTAATCAACTATACTTTATTTGTTTGAATACAATCCAACTTTTAATTAAAACATGATTTAAATATTAGTCCAACTAAAATTTAATTTATTTGACGAATGATATTTGTTTGAGTGCATATGGCAAGTAATTAAACGAATATTGCAAATTCAATTCTTGCCTCCCACTATTTTTCGGTGAGCCTCTAACCATCTGTCGAGTACTCAGGAAATCGTGTTTCCTAGTGGGCTAGGATCCCGTTAATATCACACAATCTTGACTTTGGCCAACAAATTGTATGATAATTAACTAGGTAGATCTCTAAGATCATTGGATCCAATCCAATTCCTAGATCCAGTAGGGGGACATCCAAGTCCGAAACATATATCTCATATATGCCAATACATCCAATGTATTGCCTAACCTTTTTCTCTGAATCAACTAAGCCTTGGCTTTGGCACAAAAAACTTAGTGATCCTAGTTAAGCGTGACCCATTAACCATGTAAAGCTTCGTAATCAATGTCGATGGACAAGATATGGTCTTGACTTTGGCCAACAAACCACAACTTGGACAAGACACTGATATGGAACAAAGCTCTATGATTCAAACACATCCTCGACGGACAAAGGCCTTGACTTTGGCCAACAAGCCAATGCCAGTGTCAGATCTTGAGTAAGAATCACTCAATGGAAGGAAAAACGCTTAATATTTTGCGAGGGTTTTCGAATGCAAATTGGCAACCAATTTATTATCTTTGTTAAGGTCTCATCATCATACACCCTTAAACATGCATTCTAAACACATAATAAAGCACATATAATAAAATAATAATGATATGAGGATAGATACATTACACATTGATCCTAGATCAAATCTCTCACTTTCTCTCTCCCGCTAGCACATGTATTTACTTCTACCCGTTACCCTACACTTCTAAAGAAACCTCATTTACATTGAGGGGAATAGGTGAGAAGAGAATACAAAGAATAAGGAGGTAATAAGGCTGGACACGCAGGTCCAATTAATAAATGAAATTTATTACAACAATTTCTAAAATTGTCCCACTCATCTAATATCCATCTGATATACATTATTCATGCATCGCAACCATGTATTCACACAAGCATGTTATCAATCAATCTAATCAAATTAATTAATCTGATAATTATTGACCATCCAATGTTCAAACAACGATTTGATTTTGCTCGAGTCGAACTCGTTTTCCGAATAAGTTATCAAAGTACTAATTCTCGAATTAAATTAAACTACATAATTAAATCCAATTCAATTTGTATTTAATACTAATTCGCTATTTAATTCCAAATTAAATATTACACTTTATTAATAAACCTTTTACGACTTAAATTCCAAATTTAATCGTTACATGTCTCAAAGCCCGATTAACATCCAACGTTAATTTTATTAAAGTCCAATGGTCTTTTAATTAATTTCTTAAGGCATGGACTTTTGGTCAACTCGGGTCAAACCGAATAACCAAAGTCTAATCCGGGAATTACCCCATAAGCCTAGAAATCAATTTAGGCCCATTAGGCCCAATTAAACTTTAAAGGTCTATTAGTCACATTTGGACTTT
The DNA here is from genome assembly GCA_019454045.1 of Zanthoxylum bungeanum. Lineage (NCBI taxonomy): Eukaryota > Viridiplantae > Streptophyta > Magnoliopsida > Sapindales > Rutaceae > Zanthoxylum > Zanthoxylum bungeanum. The sequence continues at coordinate 22,493 of SKCR01037742.1, forward strand.
ATGGAAGCGGTTTTTGGCGTAATTGGATCCAACCAATTTTGCCTAAACCCAACTTAGTACAACCAAGCCCAATAAGCCCAATTAAACCACTTAAGCCCAATTTCACAAAATATGCCAAATAATTTAATTCCAAAATTCCAAATTTATCAATTAATTTACTCAAAGTGCATTACATAATTAATTACCCAAATCAATATTTCCAAAACACAAATTTGTCTAATTAATCATGCTCATCAACAAAAAAACATGTCCAACACATATCATCAAAAATCAAACCCAATTTCATGCCTATTAAGTCTCGGCCAAAGGGGAATTTATGTCAAATTGCAAATCCAATCCAATTGAATCTAAAATCAACATTAAATCATCATTCCCAATTGATTTCCAACACATCCAATGAATCAAAAAATAAAAATCCAAGACAATTAGGGTTCATGTCCAATTCGGCCAAGCCAAAGAATTTGGGGAAAAATGTTCCAAACAATTTTTCATCAAATTTATCCAATCAATCATCAATTAAAACACATTTAAGCATACTAATTTATCCAATTTCATTAAATCACGCTCAAATTCATTTTACCCAAATTTTAAGCCCTAATCAAATTTCATGCTTTTCAATCGCTCTGATACCATTATTGGAGTTTCTACGGCCCCGAGGATCGAATAACAAGCAAGAAATAAGTGTGAATACAATGAGGGAGTTGTGGAATACTCACATTGATCGGTTGAGTGACGCGACGATGAACAAAAATCAACTTTCTGCCCACTAGAAGTCACGACAGTGAGCTACTGTGGTGTCTCTATTTTCGGCCATTGTTGGTCCTTCGTCAAGCTCCAAGCTTCGTCAAATGATTCCAAGCTCATGGGTGGACTTCCCTATCACCTTCGTATGTCTCTCGGAGTGCTAGCTCTTGATGATTTTGCCACAAAATCATCACACTTTTGATTCCCTTAGCTCACGGCAGTGAGCAGAAGAAGAGAGGAAAAATGGCAGCCCCTTGGGCGTAAAAGAGAGAAGAGAGGAAGTAAGAGAGAGTGAGTTGGTGTTGGTTACAAAAAAATGGTAATAGATAGGCCAAAAAAAAAACAAATACCAAACTTTTTGCCTCCAAAAAAACAAAGCCATTAAAGGCTTCAACTGTTGGATAATATGACCCATAGCGTCACTATTTGTACAGATCACGGTGTTGTTGTACAAATTAACTATGTGACAAGGAAATTGCACTCTCATCATTTGTGATTAAATCACCATAAATATATAAATGAAGAGAGGTCCATATGATTAGTTCCTGGATTGAGAATGATATGAGACAGTATCAATCCCCGAAGGATTAATCATTAAATATCCCTAGCCGGAGTATTATCGAGACAGGACATCGATAATGCGGAATAGGCTAGTATTGCACTTGTGCGCGTTGTGAGGGCACAACGACATAGTTCTCATATATATAAGTATTGGATACTTATGCAAGTGCGATAGGAGGTCGTGTTCACCGATGGTACGGGAAACAGCTTCGCTCTGGATAGACACTTCGGAATCCCATTGGTATTATGAGAATGTGTCTATGGGAGGCCGAAATCAAGGTAGCTGTGTATAGTCTTAACCTGAGACTTACATCGCTAATACTTACGATAATCGATAGACTTTGGTCTTGGTGGTACATGCTTTAACCGGTTCTGCGTACACCACTTTTGGGTTTATCAGAGAGTCGAGTCGTAGTGTATTGGATGTGATGTCAAGACGGAAGTATCACTCCAGTCATAGTGGAGATGATGTCACGCAGGATACGGTATTAGTGCTCTTAAGTGCTGCGCGGCCATCGGGATATTATGACAAGGTCATGTATATCCGATTATAGAGACTAGTTACCAGACATCCGACATGTGCTTCGTACGGGGCAGACACTTATCCAGCCCCAGGCCTAGCACGTGACTATCTGATACTGGGCCAATATGCACTATACTACGGTATACTACGCTTGATACAGATCTTAATATTCTTCATTTGATATGTCCGGAGAATTGGGAAGACTTGGTGCTTTGCTAGGAGTCGACCTTGTCTCGTAAATCGTAGTAGAACGTAGTACTTGGTACGTACGTGATTCGGATACTCTGACGACCGTATTTACTGCCAACTTATCTGGGGATCTCATGGGTCGCTTCCCGATAATCCACCGATGACGCACAACTCGCACTCTTGAATAATCTGGGATTATATAGAAGAGAGAGAAAATTAATCTAGGATTAATTACGGAGATATTTTATCTAGGATAAAATATCGTCTAGAGAGAGATAACGATTAATTTGGAATTAATCGGTAAATAATATATTCGATATATTAAATGAAATTAGATTTCGACGCGGAATTAAAATTAGATTTTAATTCGGGCGAATGAATTAATTTAGAATAAATTCGTTAGCGACGTGAATAATGAATTCACTAGGCGTAATCATTTAATTACGACGCGACGGAAAAATCGTTAATTTGGAATTAACGAACCCGAGCCCGGGTGTGTGTGATTGCGAGCGCATTCGTATTTCGAATTCGAGTGCGGCGACGCAAGTCGCATCAAGCGTCAAATCAATCGGTCGCATCAAGCGTCAAATCACTTGTCACTTTGAGTGATGTGACTTGACATCATGTCACTTAATAAAGGTGATATGAATAATGATGGACTTGACATAAAGGTGTAAAAGCATTTTGGAGGAGGGAAAACATTTTGGTTTTTGCTCCAATATTTATTTGATTTTATTTGATAAAGTTAAATGAAAAATTGATTATTTTATTCTTGGAAAATATATAATCAATTTTGCTTTACATTTTATTATGTCAATAACACATTTTATCTCTCATCTCTCTCACGCAAAAAGCCATTTTCTTCACTGGTTTTGAACCAGTTTGGGCGTGAACAATAGGGAAGCAAGAGTTGGTTTTCATGGTGAAAATTCAAGTGCTAGCACAGTTACAAGTCTTGCGAAGGTGGTAGGGAGGTTCGACCATGAGCCGGGATCCGTTCGACGAATTAGGAGCTCCATTTCGCAGCTCAAAAACTGAAGACAGAAGGCAGTGGACTGCATGCAGTGGGCGTCCATGGCAGTGCGTTTTTTTGGCTTCATTCGTCTTCGATTCGACTCAACCAACCAATGTAAGTATTCCGCTATCTTCATGGTGTATTCATTCATGATTTTCATGTCTTGTTTGATCTTGGGACCTAGATTAAAACCAACAATGGCATCAAGAGCTATAGGTTCAAGCATGAAATTTTAGGGCTTAAATTGGGGTAAATGTTTGTTGAGCATGATTGAATAAATTGATTGTTTAAGTATGCTTATAACATGTTTAATTTCATTTTGGTTGGACCAATTTGTTGAAAAATGATTGGAATTATTTTCCCCAAATTGATGACCTTGGCCGAATGTGAATGTAATATTGGGTATTTTGATTTTGAGCATGATTTGGTTAAATTGATTAATTGAGCATGTTTAAATGATCTTTAATTGAAATTGGATTGGATCAATTTCAAGAAAATTAATTTGGAATAATTTTCCCCAATTTATCAGTTGGCCGAATCTTCAAGCATGTTGGAAATTTGGAATTTTTCATTTTGATTCATTGGATGGGTTGTAATATGTTGAATGATGTTAATTGAAGTCAATAGATTGAATTTTGAATTGAACATAAATCCCCAAATTGCTTGTGTTGGCCGAATGTGTATTGATTTTAGGTTCTTGGAAATTTTTGATTTTTTGATTCATTTGATGAGTTGAAATCATTTAGGTATGATGTTAATTTGAATAGAATTGGATTGGATTTCGAATTGGACAAAAACCCCAAAATCCTTGTGTTGGCCGAATGTGTATACCCTTTAATGTCTTGGTATTTGATTTTATGACATTGATGATGTGGAATTTTTATTTATGACATCATTAAATCAAATTGGATGGTATTTAATGTCGATTGTGGGTTCGATTGGATCGAACCAAATCGGACACAAAATCCCTCCTTGGCCGAGAGCTTTGAAGCATGTAAATGGGTTTGATTTTTCAATTTGTGTGTTGGACATATGATATGAATTGAGTATGATTAATTGGACTAATTTGATGTTTTGGAAATGTTGATTTAGTTGATTAATCATTATATACCACTTGGTAATTTAATTGAATATGAAATTGGATTTTGTATATTTAATCAATTGGGCTTCTAATGTTGTATTTGGGCCTATTGGGCTTGATTTTATCAGTTGGGTTTAGGCCAAATGGATTGGATCCAATTGGGCCCAAAACCTTAACCATAAAGCCCAAATGCGACTAATGAACCTTTAAAGTTCAATTGGGCCTAATGGGCCAAGATTGATTTATGGGCTTATGGGATAATCCCCGGATTGGACTTTGGTTTCGGTTTGACCCGAGTTAACCAAAAGTCCACGCCTTAAGAAATCAATTAAAGCCCATTGGACTTTAATTGATTGACGTTGGACGTTAATCGGTCTTTGAGACGCGTTACGATTAAATTTGGAATTTAAATCGTAAAAGGTTTTTAAATAAAAGTGTAATATTTAATTTAGAATTGAATATGAATTAGTATTAATACATGTTAAATTAGAGTTAATGATGTAGTTTATTTAATTCATGAATTCGTACTTTAAGTACTTATCGAAAAAATGAGTTTGACTCGAACAAAATCAAATCGTTGTTTGAACATTGGATGATCACTTAATTATCAGATTAATTATTTGATTGATTGATTGCTAGCATGCTTATGTGTGTGAATACGTGGTTGTGTGTGTATGAATATGAATCTCGGATGGATTCGTCGGGTGGGGGCAATTTTAGAAATTGTTGTTGATTGTATTTGTTAAATCGTACATCATTCAATAGACTGTGATCCAGGCTCCAGCCTTGACTCACATCTATTCTCTTTGTTCTTCTCTTCCCACCTATTCCCCTCTATGTATATATTCATGTTTCTTTCTTTAGAGTATAGTGTAACGGGTCAGAAGTAGTACAAGGTTCTAGCTTGAGTGAGAAAGGGAGAGATTTGATCTAGGATCAATGTGTTAAGTATCCATCCGCATATCATTATTATTTATTCATACTCGCTTTATTATGTATTAGCATGCATGTTTAAGGGTGTCTGATGATGATACCTTAACCAAATATAATTAAATTGGTAGCCAATTTGCACGCGAAAAAACCCTCGTTATATATCAAGCGTTTATTTTCCTTCCATTGAGTGATTCTTACTCAAGATCCGAGATTGGCAGGGGTTGTTGGCCAAAGTCAAGCCCTTGTCCGTCGAAGATGTGTTTTAATCACGAGGCTTTGTTCCATATCGGTTGTCGTGTCCAAGTTGTGGTTTTTTTGGCCAAAGTAAAGACCACTTCTTGTCCATTGACATTGATTACGAAAGCTTCCATGTCAATGGGTCCGGCGCTTTACTGGGTATCACTAGGTTTGTTGTGCCAAAGCCAAGGCCTAGTTGATTCAGAGGAAAAAGGTTAGGGTATACATCGATGTATAGGCATATATAAGATATATGTTTGGGACTTGGATGTCACTTACTTGACTCTATCTGGAGTTGGATGAGATCCATTGATCTTCGAGATCTACCTAGTTAATTATCATACAATTTGTTGGCCAAAGTCAAGATTGTGTGATATTTTACGGGATCCTAGCCCACTAGGAACAAACGGTTTCCCAAGTACTCGACAGAGGGTTAGAGGCTCGACGAAAAATAGTGGGAGGCAAGTATCGATTTGCAACATTCGTCTCGAATACTCGCTAAACGCGCTCATCTATTTTTTTACTCGTCATATTAATCAAAAGTATTAGTTGGACTAATATTTTATGTTGTTTTAAAAAATATAGTTGGACTATATACAAATCATTCAATATATAGTTGCTTTTATAATTGGATTATAGTAATCAATATAATTGAATTAAAATGATAGTTGATTTTATAATTAGATTATAGTAATCAATATTAAAATTATAGTTGATTAAATATTGGATTATTGTAATCATTATAATAACTAGTACCTTATTAAATTGATTAAATAGTTGGACTATTGAAATCAATAAAGAATTGAAAAGTTGAATATTTAAAATATATAATCCTTGGATTAAATGTTTTAAATGATTTAATTTTATTGGGAATTTATAATAGGTTACTTTATTGGATAAAATAACTTGTTATTTCTAGGCCATAATTAAGCAAATAAGTAGAGCATAAAAATCTTGGAAGATTTATGTGATGATGACTTTAGTGCTTAATTAATATACTTATCATAAATCTATCTTTAGATTTAAAAGTATTAATTGCAATTAATAATTCTTAGAAAATTGATTTGACTATTCTAGAGGTGAAAAGTCAAAGTTTGCAATTGGGCGAGTTGAACAAGGTGCACATCATTTCGATATTCTGAAACTCAAGGCTTGGCCAAAGGTTTGTGAAATATTGAAAAGATAAATTGACATATCCCAAAGTGACTAACATTTGGATATGGAAGACACGAAGGAATTAAAGAAAGGGCGAAGCTCTAATTTTAAAATATTTGTCAAAGTTATGTTCACTACTAGTATTGAAATTGGATTTTAATACTTAGTGTGGTACATAATATATATGTATTGTTGTTTAGAATCCGCTATGAGCAGGATACTGACTTCAAGCCGAGATTTCTCTCTGCGAATCGGAAACGGGACGAAAGTCACTGTTTCGACCGTAGATACCTAAGTTTAGGAAACTCCCTTTGGGTATGTACTTAAATTAGGAACTGTTATAATGTAACTAGTTTGACTAGAGACATTATCTCTATATCAGTGTTTAATCCGTTGCGGATAAAACCTTTATATTATAGAACACTAGTGTTTTATTATATAAAGATGATACTGAGATAAACACATTAGATGTGAATAACAGAATTTATATTTTTGAATATAAATAAAATCTCAAACATATAAAATGACAAATAAATAGCTCAAATTGATTTGATCAAATAGAGACTTATTTGTGGCATTGTTGTCTAGGACACAATTAAACGAGACTCGTATATCCACACTTTGAAGAGTGGGTACTAGGACTAATTTGACTATTCAATAAGGTCTGCGAATCTAGTTTATTAGGTAAAGTACATAAAATACTATTTACTTGGTAATAGTAAAAGGGGCCACCGATCTGTAGCCCTATTCATGTGAAGTTAGTGGGCTCATATCTAGCTAGACTAGATGTGAACATGAATATTTCGTGACCTTGACAGATGTAGCATCACGTTATGGTTTGTGTTTCTTTTGAAGAACACAAATCGGAAACATCAGAGTTTCGACACGAAGTATATAAACAGATCGGCTATAGTATTATGCCGCCACGGTAAGACCGTAATGGAAAAATACTTAAGCAGTAAGTTTCATACGTACATGAAAGAGTACGATATTCTTCATATGAGGACTCATCCCGAGACACGTCAGTTGACGGTGTGTCCGAACTAAAATCGAATTTTGTTGGACATGATAAGGTTTATCACAAGTCGCTCTGAGCTACTGTTTCCTTCAATAGGATATGTATTAACAGTGCAAAACTTATTTAGAATAAGGTTCCATATAAATCTGTTTGACAGATGTCATATAGGATATGAACAGGGAAGAAACGAGGTTTCTCATTCCTGATAATTTGGGTATGCCAGGCATAACGTTTGGATGATACCAAACTAAAAGACCCAAATTGGATAAGTGCCAATATAGGTTATCCTAAGGGAAACCATAAGTATAGTACTTATAAATCTCACATGAGAACAATGTGATTGTTGCTCACCATGCGGTTTTTCCTGAGAGGAATACCAATATGCATTGGTCAGTGGGAGGATAGTGATACTCGATGAAAATCGGAGTAATACTGTTCATGGTACGAAGTCCTTAATGGAACACAGATAGTTCATCTATGATGAATCTGCACCATTAATCTTCGAATACACAAGAACTGAGTAGATCGGATAGAGTCAGAAAACAACCTAGGGTATGGGTTTTTGATCTAACCTCATAAAGATGTCAATCTTATGAAGGTATACCAACCGACTACGTTTTGAGGAAGTGATACGAAGTATCGACTCCCTATTATGGCAAAGTGCCATAAGTCCGAAATGGATTCCATGTATAACAACTATTTTGGATACTAGTTGTTGTACCACAAGGCATTGGGCCTATGGTACTTTAAATGTCTTCAAGAAGACATACATGGAAGGCAACATACCAACGTACAAAGCTAGGCTTTTGACGGAAAGGTATCGTTATCACATTGTGTGTTAATAACGGTTCAACCTTTACCCTGTTGCCATGGTAAATTCATTTTGAAGATGCTTGTAAATAACTGTATATTTCATTTATGAAATGTGTCAGTTGCAGATCAAAATCGCTTTCCTGAAAAGAAACCTTTTAGAGGATGCTTACAACATCCTGACGATTTTGTATAACCGACAAACAGGTTTGCGGGTTATTCGATCCATGTTTGGATTGAAACAAGCATAAGGTTCTTGGAACTGACGTTTTGAAATAATCATAATGGTTTATGATTTGACTCAAAACGAAATAATTCTTGTGTATATAAGAAGGTTAGTGGGAGGGCACTGACAATGAAATTCCCATAAAGCAATTGATGAAAGCTTGGCTTTCATAGATATTCTTTCAATAGAAATTCTCCGTAGAATTCTGGGAATAACACCTTTATTCAAGGAATAAAGATCTACTGGGATAGATTTGGAGTTGTTAACACTCTCTGGGAAATTGTACATTTAAAATGTACTTGATAGGGTGTCTCATACGCTTCGAGCATATGGAGTCACGATCAGGTCAATCCAAGTGATAGTCACTGGATTGAAGATTAAGAACATCTGTTAGTATCTGAGAGAACTAAAGATGTTGTCTTAAACTATGGAGAAGGAGAACTTGAAGTGACTGGGATCACTGCTGCAAGTTCCAAACAATTAATACTACGGTACTATAAAGTTTGAACACTGGGACAGTGAGCTGGAAATATTCCGAGCAAGATAACTGTTGCGAATAAACAACAAATGCGGATTATTGCTGCAGCTGAGGCAGCAATAGAAGCCATTTGGATCGAAATAAATCTAATTAGATTAGATATAGTTCTTTTAGCAGCTGAGCTAGGCGTCAGCACAGGCTAAGGAATTAAAGGTCTCATCGACGATCCAGATATATACTTCTATATCATCTGATTCGTTCGGATCATACATGTGGCGATGTGATGATCGTGTAAATCGCGTCAGACGATAATTAAACAAATCCGCTGACGAAAATCTTTTCTCAGAAATTTGAGCGAACTGTACATAGTTCGGGTGTGGGACACTCGAGTGACTGGCTATGTGCCAAGTGGGAGATTGTTGGATAATATGACCCATAGCGTCACTATTTGTACAGATCACGGTGTTGTGTACAAATTAACTATGTGACAAGGAAATTGCACTCTCATCATTTGTGATTAAATCACCATAATATATAAATGAAGAGAGGTCCATATGATTAGTTCCTGGATTGAGAATGATATGAGACAGTATCAATCCCCGAAGGATTAATCATTAAATATCCCTAGCCGGAGTAGTATTATCGAGACAGGACATCGATAATGCGGAATAGGCTAGTATTGCACTTGTGCGCGTTGTGAGGGCACAACGGCATAGTTCTCATATATATAAGTATTGGATACTTATGCAAGTGCGATAGGAGGTCGTGTTTCACCGATGGTACGGGAAACAGCTTCGCTCTCCGGATAAACCCTTCGGAATCCCATTGGTATTATGACTATGTGTCTATGGGAGGCCGAAATCAAGGTAGCTGTGTATAGTCTTAACCTGAGACTTACATCGCTAATACTTACGATAATCGATAGACTTTGGTCTTGTGGTACAGGCTTTAACCGGTTCTGCTGCGTACACCACTTTTGGGTTTATCAGAGAGTCGTAGTGTATTGGATGTGATGTCAAGACGGAAGTATCACTCCAGTCATAGTGGAGATGATGTCACGCAGGATACGGTATTAGTGCTCTTAAGTGCTGCGCGGCCATCGGGATATTATGACAAGGTCATGTATATCCGATTATAGAGACTAGTTACCAGACATCCGACATGTGCTTCGTACGGGGCAGACACTTATCCAGCCCCAGGCCTAGCACGTGACTATCCGATACTGGGCCGATATGCACTATACTACGGTATACTACGCTTGATACAGATCTTAATATTCTTCATTGGATATGTCCGGAGAATTGGGAAGACTTGGTGCTTTGCTAGGAGTCGACCTTGTCTCGTAAATCGGTAGAACGTAGTACTTGGTACGTACGTGATTCGGATACTCCGACGACCGTATTTACTGCCAACTTATCCGGGGATCTCATGGGTCGCTTCCCGATAATCCACCGATGACGCACAACTCGCACTCTTGAATAATCTGGGATTATATAGAAGAGAGAGAAAATTAATCTAGGATTAATTACAGAGATATTTTATCTAGGATAAAATATCGTCTAGAGAGAGATAACGATTAATTTGAATTAATCGGTAAATTAATATATTCGATATATTAAACGAAATTAGATTTCGACGCGGAATTAAAATTAGATTTTAATTCGGGCGAACGAATTAATTTATAATAAATTCGTTAGCGACGTGAATAATGAATTCGCTAGGCGTAATCATTTAATTACGACGCGACGGAAAAATCGTTAATTTGGAATTAACGAACCCGAGCCCGGGTGTGATTGCGAGCGCATTCGTATTTCGAATTCGAGTGCGGCGACGCAAGTCGCATCAAGCGTCAAATCAATCGGTCGCATCAAGCGTCAAATCACTTGTCACTTTGAGTGATGTGACTTGACATCATGTCACTTTAATAAAGGTGATATGAATAATGATGGACTCGACATAAAGTGTAAAAGCATTTTGGAGGGAAAAACTTTTTGGTTTTGGCTCCAATATTTATTTGATTTTATTTGATAAAGTTAAATGAAAAATTGATTATTTTATTCTTGGAAAATATATAATCAATTTTGCTTTACATTTTATTATGTCAATAACACATTTTATCTCTCATCTCTCTCACGCAAAAAGCCATTTTCTTCACTGGTTTTGAACCAGTTTGGGCGTGAACAATAGGGAAGCAAGAGTAGGTTTTCATGGTGAAAATTCAAGTGCTAGCACACTTACAAGTCTTGCGAAGGTGGTAGGGAGGTTCGACCATGAGCCGGGATCCGTCCGACGAAATTAGGAGCTCCATTTCGCAGCTCAAAAACTGAAGACAGAAGGCAGTGGACTGCATGTAGTGGGCGTCCATGGCAGTGCGTTTTTTGGCTTCATTCCTCTTCGATTCGACTCAACCAACCAATGTAAGTATTCCGCTATCTTCGTTGGTGTATTCATACATGATTTTCATGTCTTGTTTGATCTTGGGACCTAGATTAAAACCAACATCAACCACTCCCTCATTCTATCATTCCATCAATCAATGAATAGTGACTGGCGTCAATCACTCAAAGTGAAACACATCTATCACTTGATTGACGAATGATGTGATGCTAGATGCGACTAGTGATTTGACGCTTGATTTGACTTACGTGCCGCACTCGAATTCGAAATGCGAATGCGCTCGCAAATAATCCCGAGCTCGGGTTCACTAATTCCAAATTAACGAATTTTTCGTTGTGACGCAATTAAATATATTTTAATAAATAATCATGCCTAGCATAATTACTATTCACGTCGTTAATGAATTAATTCTAAATTAACTCGTTTGCCCGAATTAAAATCTAATTTTAATTCCGTGTCGAAATCAAATTTCGTATAATATATATAATGTATTATTTTATCGATTCATTCCAAATTAATCATTATCTCTCTTTAATTGATATTTTATCCTAGATAAATTATCTCCTCAATTAATCCCATATTAATTTTCTCTCTCATCTGATTAATCCTAGATTAATAAAAGTACGAGTCATACGTCATCGGTGAATCTTCGGGAAGCGACACATGAGATCCCCGGATCTGTTGGTAGGAAATTCGGTCGTCGGACGATCCAAACACGTAAGTACCTAGTACTACGTTTATACCGATTTACAAGACAAGGTTGGCTTCTAGCAAAGCGCCATGCCTACCTAATTCTCCAGAAAAATATCCTTACAGGAATATAAGGATCTATATCAGGTGTAGTATACGTAGTATTGCGTATGTCGATCCAGTATCGGATGATCACGTGCTAGGCCTGGGGCTGGAATTGTGTCTGCCCCGTACGAAGCACATGTCGGATGTCTGGTAACTAGCTAGTCTCTATAATCGGATAAACCTGACCTTGTCATTTTATCCCGATGACTACAGTACATAAGAGAACTAGTACCGTATCCTACGTGATCATCATCTCCATATGACTGGAGTGACACTTCCGTCTTGACATCACACCCAACACACAACGATTCTCGATATACCCAGAAGAGGCGTACACAGAAACTAGTTAAGGCCCTGGACGACCAAAACCAAAGTATATTGATTGTCGCAAGTATTAGCGGTGCAAGTCTCAGGTTAAGACCAAATACACATACCCTGATTTCAGACTTCCATAGACACATAGTTATACTACCAATGGAATTCCGATGGGGTCTATCCAGAGCGAAGCTCTTTCCCGTACTATAGGTAAAACACAACCTCCTATTACACTTGCATGAGTATCCGATACCCAAATATATGAGAACTATGCTGTTATGCCCTCACAACGCGCATAAGTGTAATACTAGTTTTTTACGTAATTATCGATGTCCAATCTCGATAATACTCTGACTAGGGATATTAATGATTTATCCTTCGTGGAATGATACTGTCTCATATCATTCTCAATCCAGGAACAAATCATTAAGACCTCCTATCATTTATATATCTTGGTGATCTAATCACAAATGATAAGAGTGCAATCTCCTTTGTCACATAGTTAATTTGTATAACAACACCGTGATCTGTACAAATACTAACGATATGGGTCATAATTATCCAACACTAAACATAAGACACCTCACACCTTTCTCACTCCTCATTCCTCACACCTCACGTCCAAACCAATAAATCAATAAGTCACAAACAAATAAAAAAAACATAAACAATAAATAAACCATCACAAATTCAACAAATAATAAAACACAAACATATAAAGTCAAGCATCCCACACACACAAATTCAACATAAACAAATTCAACCAAAGCAATAAATAAAAAAGGACACAAACAAGCAAATAAACAAACACAACAAGACAAAAACCTAAGCCACAAACCTAGCCACCCACGTGAACACACCCAAATTCAACAATAAATAAATAAACACATCACAAACAATAAACAAAACAAAACCCTAAAGCATTAAATATAGCCTCCATTTTCAAAAAGCCAAACCTAAAATTGCCTCCCAATAAATTATCTCATCCCTCACCAAATAAAAAACAATTAATTGGCCTCACTCTCCACCTCAACCCTCAACCATTATAAAAAGAAACAAAAAAAACCCTTGTTCCGGGGGGAGACATGCTCACGTAAATGACCCTCTCTCTCATCTTTCTTTGGAACAACGAAGTAAACCCTAGACCAGCAACGCATATCCCCTCTCAATACCATGAACCAGTAAAAGCCCAAAGACATTCGGCAAACACTAGGCACGTCACTAAGCCCCTTGAAAACTCACTCGGTAGACACTCTCCACACACAGCTCACTCTCACAGCAGCACACGACAAAGCCCTTCACGCCACCTGCCTTCTTCACGTAAAGCCTCTCCAAACTGCCAGAAACTCACATAAACCCTAGACACAAACACTGACCAAATTGACTGCCCCTTTCACGCACTGCCCCTCAACTTACGCCTCACTCACTGACCTCTCTCAGCTCCCTCGCCAAACGAAGACAAACAGCCTTTAACCCAGTGAACACCTCCACGCCATAAACAATCGCACAACTCTCATCAAACCACTCAACTCTCATTCTTCACGCCCACAACAGCCCCATTGCTACCTCACTATCACGTCCTTTGTCTCCATCTTTAACTGCCCATGCACACATGACCAGCTCAGCCCTTCAACGTGACCAGTTCACATTACTGCCTCATTCTCACCACAAATACTACCCACAAGCAGCCAAAGTCACGCCAAAATAAACACCCATCCTGTCTTAACAACATGTCCTCAAGCCCCTCACAAATAGTATCCAACTAACGTCCATAACTTTCACTTCAAATAGCACCAGACGCCCTTAAACATACACTGCAGCTCATGTCCATAACCTTCACTTTAAACAGCCCCACACACTATCAAACATACACTGCAGCTCACACCCAAAGCCCTCATAAACAGCACTCAAACACACATTACCAGCCACTATCCTACACATATGCACTACCCCTTACACAACTCACTACCTCACGCATATTACTCCTTCATTCAATAGCTCACTGCCCTTCATTCAAGCCTTCAAACTGCCCTTGCATGCAAACCATGCACACGTAAAAACAGCCTCCACAAACTGCCAATATTTCACGCACCACACCCCCCACAGCAAGACAGACCCTAACCGACCAAAACAGTCCAGGAGAAGTCTCAAAATTGTACCCTTAAATAGCCCAAAATAGTGACCAAAACACACCTCAAATAGCCCCAAAAACCGTTCCAAAATCGGCCCAAAAATAGATTGAAAACTGCAGTGAAAATAGAGAAAACAGCGAGCGGAAATAGTGAGTGAATCAGAGAAAACAGCGAGCGAAAACCGCGAGTGAAGACAGATAAAATAGCAAAAATAATGAACCCGAGAAAACAGCGGGAACAATGAACCAATGAAAACAATAGAAACAGCAGACCAGTAAAAATAGCAGAAAGGATAACCCTTCCAACACCGTGAAATACACTCCCGATAAGCGACTTAAAAGGTAAGACCTGAAGGCACCCTTTATTATATTTTATTTTGTTATGTCGGACACGGCGTGCTCGGTTGACGTGGAATATGCTCAACTGGGTATGCGAGGTCCAACATTGAGAACGGCCAAATTCCTTGGTCACATGTTTGTTCCGCATGTATTAATTTAAGTATTCATGAGTTACGTTTACCGCTTTCCTGACTTATCTTTGAAGCATGCAAACTTAGATATATGTCGTATAGGGATTTAGATGTAGATTACTTTTGTAAATGTATGTTGTGTAGAATTGGTTAAAATTGCACAAATCCGTTCATTACAAATGACATAAGTAATGGATCTTTCCGAACCCAACGGTTTGAGGTCTTCCCTTGCGAGGGGTGAGTCCGGCCTTAAATCATTTTCCCAGGTCACATCGGGTGGCGACTCCATTATTCTCCGGTTTAGTCCCCCACGGGCTACTCCGTACTCCCGACCGGGTCACGAGCTTGGAACAGCGTCGTCGATTTCTGTATTCTACAATAGGACTTATACAACTCATAAGAGAACAATGTAATTGTTGCTCTCGATACGATTTTCCTAAGAAGAATTCCTATATGTATTGGTAAGTGGGAGGAAAGTAAAACTCGATGAAAATCGGAGTAATACTATTCCAGGCACCGAGTCCTTACGGAACACAAATAGTTCACCAGGGATGAAACTATACCAATAATCATCGAATACACAAGAACTGCGTAGGTCAGAGAGAGTCAGAAAACAACCTGTGAGGTATGGGTTTCTGATCTCACCTCATGTAGACCTCAATCTTATTGAGGAAGACAAACTGGCTACATATGAGGAAGTGATACAAGGTATCAACTCTTTTTATGGCAAAGTGCCATGAAGTCCAAAATGGATTCCATGTATACCAACCAAGTTTGGACACTGGTTGATGTACCAGAAGGCATTGTGCCTATTGGTACTATATGTGTCTTCAAGGAAGACATACATGGATGGCAACATACAAATGTACACAGCTAGGCTTGTACAGAAAGGGTATCGTCAACGATATAGCGTCGACTACGATGAAACTTTTTCACCTGTTGCACGATTAAATCTATTTGGACAATGTTCGCTATAACTGTATATTTCATTTATGAAATATGAAAAATGGATGCCAAAACCACTTTCCTTAACGGAAACCTTTTGGAGGATGTTTGTATGCAACATCCTGACGGTTTTGTCATGCCAAAACATGCAAAAAAGGTTTGCAAGTTAAATCGATCCATTTATGGATTGAAGCAAGCATTGCGTTCTTGGAACCAATGTTTTGATAAGATCATAATGGTATATGATTTAATTCAAAACGAATATAATTCTTGTGTATATGAGAAGGTTAGTGGGGGCGCACTGACAATCAATGTCCAATAAGTTGATGATGTATTGCTTCTTAGCAAAAACATTCCCATACTAAAATTGGTGAAAGCTTGGCTTTCATGAAAAATTCTCCATGGAATACCTGGGAGAAGCATGCTTTATTCTAGGATTGAATATCTACTGGGATAGATCTAGAAAGCTGTTGACACTCTCTCAGTGTTCGTACGTTTTGATATGTACGTGACCCGATGTCTTATATGCTTTGAGAATATGTAGACGCTATAAGGGCAATCCAGGTGATGGTCACTGGATTGATGTAAAGAACATCCTTGATTATCTTGGATGAATCAAGGATGCTTTCTAAAAATATGGGGAAATGAGAACTTGAGGTGACTGGGTTCACCGCTGCAAGTTTCCAAACCGATAAAAACGACTATAAGTCGCAATAAGGGTACTATATAGTTTGAATAACGGAACAGTGAGCTAGAAATCTTCCAAGAAAGATACTGTTGCCGAATAAACAACAAGAACGGAATATTGCAGCAGCCGAGGCACCAAAGGAAGCATTTTGGATCTAAATAATCCTAATCAGATTATGAGTAGTTCTGTTAGCTGCTGGGCTGGGCTACAGCACAGGCTAAAGAATCACGGTCTCATCAATGATCCAAGTATGTACATCAACTAATTCATCTGATTCGTTCGATCAAACATCATGGTGATGTGATGATCGAATAAATCGCATCAGATATAATCTTGCAAATCCGCTGACGAAAGCTGTTTCTCAGCAGAAGTTTGAGCGACCCATACATAGTTCAAGTGTTAGACACTTGAGTGATTGGCTGTAGGCCAAGTGGGAGATTGTTGGATAATTATGACCCACAACATCACTATTTGTACAGAACATGGTGTTGTTGTACAAATTAACTATGTGACAAAGGAAATTGCTATTTTATCATTTGTAATTGGATTACCTGGATATATAAATGATAAAAGTCCTTATGATTAGTTCCGGATTAATAAGATATGAGACAATATTAATCCACAAAGGTTTAATCATTAATATCCATAGTCGTAGTATTATCGAGACTGGACATCGATAATGCGGAATAGGCTAGTATTACACTTGTGTGTATTATGGAAGCGTAATGGCAAAGTTCTCATATATTTGGGTATTGGATACTTATGTAAGTGTAATCGGAGGTTGTGTTTACCGATGGTACGGAAACATCTTCGCTCTGGATAGACCCCTCAGAATCCCATTGGTAGTATGATTATGTGTCTATGGGAGTCCGAATCAGGGTAGGTGTATTTGGTCTTAACCTGAGATTTGCATCGCTAATACTTGCGACAATCAATATACTTTGGTTTTGGTCGTCCGAGACTTTAACAGGTTTTGTGTACACCTCTTTTGGGTATACTGAGAATCGTAGTGTATTGGGTATGATTTCAAGATTGAAGTATCACTTCAATCATATGGAGATGATGATCACACATGGATACATAATTGGTACTTTAAATGCTATAGCCATCGAGGAAGTATGACTTTGTCATGACTTTCCGATCATAAAGAGACTAGTTGTTAGTGATCCGATATATGCTTCGTACGGGCTAGACACAACTCCAGCCCCAAGCCTTGCATGTGACATCCGATACTAGATCGTAATACGCAATACTACGTACACTACGCCTAACAAATATCATATATTCTGTAACAGAATATTTCTGGAGAATTGGGTAGGCACGGTGCTTTCCTAGAAGCCAACCATGTCTTGTAAATCGGTAGAAACGTGGTACTTGGTACGCACGTGTTCGGATAGTCCGATGACCGTATTTACTGCCAACATATCCAGAGATCTCTTGGGTCGCATCCCAAAGGTTCACCGATGATGTTTAGCTCGAACAGTATTAATCTGTGATTAATTAAGAGAGAAAATTAATCTGGGATTAATTATGAGAGAGAATATTAATCTGGGATTAATTAATAGAGAAAATTAATCTGTGATTAATTATCAGAGAAAAAATTAATCTAGAATTAATTACGTCGAGAATTTATCTGAGATTAAATTCGTTGAAAGGAGAGAAAGCGATTAATTTGGAATTAATCGATAAAATAAATTTAATAGTTAAATTAGATTTTACTATTTAATTTATTTAATTGGGCTAAAATAATATATTATAGATATTAATTGAAATTGGATTTCTATGGGAAATTTAATTGGATTTTAATTTTATCGAACAAATTAATTTAGAATTAATTCGCGAGCGATTATCGTAATAATTTTACTGGGTATTATTATTTAATTAAATTTGATTTAATTATATCGCGACGAAAATTCATTTAATCGGATTAAACGAATCCGAGCCCGAAGTGTGTTGAGCAAACCCACTTGAATTTTGAATTTAAAGTGAAGTCCACTTCACTTACATCATTAGTCATTTTGGTGATTGACCTGAGTGATGGGATTTGATGGCATCTTATAAAACACTCAACACATTTAATTTTAGAAATTGATATCTCTGCCTGGCAATTAGGCCGAATGGCCTTGTTTGGAGCATGGCCGAATGGCCTTAGGTTGTTGTTTAGGCCGAATGGCTCTTTGTGTTTCTCCTTTTGGCCGAAAGAACAATGAGTTATTTATTACTCTCTGACATTTGCCATTCCTTTTAAAAAGTTCAAAAAACATGGCCTCTAACATTTTAATTGCTTTTGCTTTTAAAAAGTTAAAAGGCATGGCCTTGACATTTAATTGTTTTATGCTTTTAAAAAGGTTAAAAGGAAATGAAAAGCTTGGCTCTCTTAATAATGCCGAATAACAGAGAGAGCAAAAACAGCTCTCTGATTCATTTTCATTTTGGCCGAAAAGATCAAGGGCAAATTTGCTCTCTGTTTCTTTTGTCTTTTGAAGATATGGCCGAGAGGCACCTCCTCTAGCCAATGGCCGATTATTTCCCTCTCACTCTCGGGCAAATTTGTTTCTCCTAGGGAGATAAAATTTATTCTACTTGTTCTTGCTAGCACATAAGGGAGTCAAATGAAGGTGATAGGGATACTCACCCATGAGTTTGGAACCACAAGGAGGGCTTGGAAGCTTCAACATCCATGAAAAGTTTTGAAAGTCAAAGCCGATCAATGTAAGTTTATTCCGCAAACTTCTTGATTTATTCACACACGAATCGCGCTTAGAGATCCCATGGCATGTCTATGACACTAACAGGGCTGTCGCGGAAGGATTACTGCTTTGCTATTTTGATGTTTCTGCTCGCTGTTTCGTTGTTTCTTCTCGCTGTTTTATTGTTTATGGTTGTTGTTTTTTGGTTGTTTTTGGGGCTGTTTTGGTTGTTTTTGGGCTGCTATTTTTTGGTAATTAGCTGCTGGTTTGGCTTCGTTTTGTTGTTGTTTGTTCGGTGGAAGGCTTCTATTTTTGTGTGTTGTTTGTTCGGTGGAGGGCTTCTATTTGTTGTTGTTCGTAATTGTCATCAAGCCATCTAAGCCATATTTCCTAGTAGGAATTGGGTTTTTATCACACGCTTTAAATATTCCCAATTGTTAACGGCACATCGACCTTCTTGGATTTCTATGTGTTTTGCCCTCCACCATGACTTCGCATCTCTGACAAGTACATCAAGGTTATTGAGACCTTGTCCCCTTCCTCTTTTATTCGTGAAGCTTTGAAGTACTGCTCCATATCAAAAAGGAATTTTCGAGGGCTTGTGCGTCTCTAACACCTTCATACATTCTAGGCTCTTGGATTTTGGACCTCTTCTGATCCATGTTCTGAGTAGTCATGGGCAAGTTTGAGATAGCAAGGGCGGTGAGGTTCACCCTTACGCTTAACTCGGCCAACTGCTCTTTCAAGGAGCTCACAGTATCTTTCCAATTATTGGCATCTCCCACTTCTCATGGGGCACTGGTGCTAGTACACGTTGCTTGAGTCTCTAGGGTACTGTAGGCATTGCATTTTTGCATATAAGTCCCAATGATGAGCCTCGTACGGAGGCACTACCTCTTAAGTCGTGGAAGTCGCGAGAATCGGACGTCAGAAGGAAAGGTCAAGAATTGTCATTCTGTTGGACTTAATTTACTTGTTTAGCTTCGGGTTTGCTCATCAAACCTCTGTTTCAAAAGCACCTTTGACCCAAAACCCCCGCAAATCAAGCCCACTCCCTTAGGCACCAAAGCACACGCCCAAAGCCCATGAAACCAAATCAAAACACACACCAAGCCCACCTAAACCAAAGCCCACGCCTATTACAACATTTACCCCATCATCAACTATTCAAACAACCAAATTAACTCACCTAAAGCCTACCCCACACTCATTAACACTAAAGCCATCCCTTTACCAAATTTTCCAAGCCATTTAATGGCCTACCCTCACCAAGTCAAGCAAACACATCACCATTTAATTAAGTAAACCCCACATCACATCAAACATTTACCCTAGTAAGGCCCACACCCATTGACAAACAACTTCAACAATTAATCATCCACCAAAATTCAAAGAAAATCAAGCCTCCCAATTAATGTCATCATTAACCATAGCCTACCCAATTAATCCCCATCCATTTGCCTATAAAAACAACTCAAATCCTTCCATCCTTCCCCTAGCATCTTGATAGCATATAACACAAAGACATCACAAACACACCTCACCCCTCAAGCTCATCACACACGTAATTACCCACGCTCATACATTGCTTCACGCTCAAGAACCTCATCCTCACTACCAACACAAGACTGCCCATGCATCAACAAATAGCCTAGCAGCCACGCACCTCACATTCATCAACCTAACGTAACAAACATCCAACCCCCCTGCACGTGGCCTTACTCCACACTGCCTCATCCTCCACTCACCTACCCCTCACTGCCTCACGTCCCCATTACTTCACCTAGCCACACGTGCCACTTGACCTCAACTTCACGCCTATCTCGACACGTCCCAGCCCGACTAACCTCAACTCAACTTCACGCCTCTCACCACATTGCCATAAGCCACCTAGTCCTCATCAGCCCATCACGCCTAGCTTCACTCACACACTCCACACATTACAAGCCTTCATCGGCACACATGGTTACGTTGAAAACCATCCCCCAGTCCAACGCCACATACCCCTCATTTTTCACGCACAGCCCCATTAGCCCCCATTCAACGTCCTTAACTGCACGCACTTACCCCCCTCAAAACTGCACGTATTTAACCGCCAAAATAGTCCCCGAATTAACCCAAACTGCACCCTAAAAATTGCCGCAAACTGTCCAGAAAAAATACACTGTTTGACCTCCGAAACTGCCCAATTTTTATCACCGAAATAGCCCACATCTTTGTCCTAAAAGCCACAAAACATAAAGCCTAATTCGTGACCAGAAACAACAGCGAAACAGAGTGAAAACAATGTGCAAAACAGCGAAACAATGAAGAAAATGTCAAACCAGCAAACCAGAGGAGTCACAGAGTGTTAGCCCTTCCGACGGCCGTATAACACACTCCCAAGAGACGACACAAAAGGTTAGACCTGAGGGCACATGTTATTTTTCTTTCTTCGCATGAATAAATAGTTTTGCATGTCATTTATTTTACTTCACATAAATTAGTAGTTTAGAAAGCATGTAATTTATTTTACTTCGCATAAATAAATAGTTTGGAAAGCATGTAATTTATTTTATTTCGCATGAATTAGTAGCTTAGAAAATTATTTATCTTTGAAATATGATTTGGTCTAGTACGTTATTTCTTTAAGCCCGACTTAGTTATTTTCTTTCGCAATAGGAATTTAATTTGCATTATGTTTAAGTCGTATTTATTCAACATGCTTATTGTGTGATACATGTGTTTACCGTTATAAAAGTTTACTTTTGAAGCATGCAAACCTAGTTTGGGCTTTATAGAATTTAGACTACTTTGACCAATATGTATGTTAAGTAGACTTGGTTAAAATTGCACAAATTCATTCATTAATAAATGACATAAGTAAGGGACCATTCCGAACCCAACGATTTGAGGTCTTCCCATGCGAGGGGTGAGTGCAGCCTTAAATTATTTTCCCGGTTCAAACCGGGTGGCGACTCCATTATTCTCCGATTTAGTCCCCCGTGGGCTACTCCGTACTCCCAACCGGGCCGCGAGCCCGAAACAGCATGCGTCGCCAAATTTCTGTGTCCTACAGGTATTTACCCTGGTTGTTATGGCCTCAATGTTGGACAATTATGACCCATAGCGTCATTATTTGTACAGATCATGGTGTTGTTGTACAAATTAACTATGTGACAAAGGAGATTGCTCTCCTATCATTTGTGATTATATCACCAAGATAAATAAACGATAGGAGGTCCTTATGATTTGTTCCTGGATTGAGATGATATGAGACAATATCAGTCCACGAATGATAAATCATTAAATATCCCTAGTCAGAGTATTATCGAGATTGGACATCGATAATGCATAAAAGACTAGTATTACACTTGTGCGTGTTATGAGGGCATAACGACATAGTTCTCATATATTGGGTATATTATACTCATGCAAGTGTAATATTAGGTTGTGTTTTACCGATGGTACATGATACAACTTCGCTCTGGATAGACCCCTTCAGAATTCCATTGGTAGTATAACTATGTGTCTATGGAAGTCCGAATTCAGGGTAGGTGTATTTGGTCTTAACTTGAGATTTGCACCGCTAATACTTACGACAATCTATATGTTTTGGTTTTGGTCGTCCAGGCTTTAACCGATTCTGTGTACGCCTCTTTTAGGTATATTGAGAATCGTAGTGTATTGGGTGTGATGTCAAGATGGAAGTATCACTTCGGTTATAGTGGAGATGATGATCACGTAGGATACAGAACTTGTTCTCTTATATGCTGCAGGTATCGGGATATTATGACTAGGTCATGTATATCCGATTATAGAGACTAGTTACCAGACATCTGATATGTGTTTCGTACGGGGCAGACATAATTCCAGCCTCAGGCCTAGCACGTGACCATCCGATACTGGATCGATATACGCAATACTATGTATACTACGTCTGATATAGATCGCTTATTCTTGTTAGCATATTTCTGGAGAATTGGGTAGGCATGGCGCTTTGCTAGAAGCCAACCTTGTCTTGTAAATCGGTACAAACGTAGTACTAGGTACTTACGTGTTCGGATAGTCCGATGACCGTATTTGCTGCCAAGATATCCGGGGATCTCATGGGTCGCTTCCCGAAGATTCACCGATGATGTATGACTCGCACTTTATTAATCTGTGATTAATTAGATGAGAGAGAAAATTAATCTGGGATTAATTACGGAGATATTTTATCTGGGATAAAATATTATTTAAAGAGAGAGAATGATTAATTTGGAATTAATCGATAATTAAGATATTCGATATATTAAACGAAATTGGATTTCAACGCGGAATTAAAATCAGATTTTAATTTGGGTGAACAAATTAATTTAGAATTAATTCGTTAGCGATGTGAATAGTAATTATGCTAGGCATGATTATTTAATTAAATTATATTTAATTACGACGCAACGAAAAATTCGTTAATTCGAAATTAGTGAATCCGAGCCCGGGAGTGTTTGCGAAACCATTCGCATTTAGAATCGAAGTTAGACCCGCAAGTCATATCTAGCGTCACATCATTCGTCAATCAAGTGATATGTGTCTTTCACTTTGAGTGATTGACACCAATCACTATTCACGATTGATGTAAGTGGTTGAAAAGCTTTTGAAAGCTTGAAAGACATTTAACAATATTTTATTTGTTATTTTGAATTTTTTGGCTTTGTGTATTAGATATACAAAACACAAAATTCTTCACTCTCTTCCTTATGCATTCGGAAATGGGGTTTTCTTCTCATTCTCTCCCTTTTGGCTTTTGAAGCCATTTTTTCTTCTTGTTTTAAGCTTGGCCGAAAACTAGAAGGAAACATAGGATGATTTGTTGCAAATCTCCAAGGTGCTAGCACACAAAGAGGCATACAAGGTGATAGGGAAACTCGCTTGTGAGCATGGAATCTCAACACCTAAAGCTTGGAGTATGGATCTTCCATGGAGTCCTTGCCCGAATTCAAAGGACACAAAATGCAGCCCCTGGCCGAATGCTTCTTCAACAAAGAGGAAAGAATTTTTCTTCGATGCATCCAATCCGATCGTTGTGAGTTTGATTCCGCCATTCTCATTTGTGTATTCATACTTGTTACAATGCTTTAAAATGATCATTGGGACTTAATAGAAACCCAACAATGGTATCTTGAGCCATTTGAGCATGAAACATGATTAGGGTAAAATTTGGGTAAAAATGATTTGAGCATGTTTTGATGAAATTGATTGTTGATATATGCTTGAATGATGATAACATGGTGTTATGCATGATCAATTTGATGAATATTGAGTTGGATCACTTTTTCCCTAATGACTTAGCTTGGCCGAAAGTCATGCTTGCCCTAATGTCTTGGAATTTTTTGATTTTGATTCATTGGATGAGTTGGAAATCAATTGGGAATGTTGATTTAATATTTTATTGGATTTAATTGGATTGAATTAAAATTGGACAAAAATTAACCCCATTACCGAGACTTGAAGAGCATGAAATAGGTTTGATTTTTTGATAAAATGTGTTGGACATGTTTTGTTGTTAATGAGCATGATTAATTAGGCTAATTGATGTTTTAGAAATGTTAATTGGGTAATTAATTATGGAATACACTTTGTGTAATTAAATTATGAAATTGAAATTTTGTAATTTAATTATGTTGGGCTAATTTTGGAAATTGGGCTTTTAAAGTTGTTATCGGGCTTATTGGGCTTGGTTGTACCAAGATTGGTTTAGGCTAATTGGATGGATCCAATTGGGCCCAAAACCATTTCCATAAAGCCCAAATACGACTAATGGACCTTAATAAATTTAATTGGGCCTAATTGATTTTTAAGCTTATGGGGTAATTCCTTGATTGAGCTTTGGTTATTGGGTTTGACCCGAGTTGACCAAAAGTCCACGCCTTAAGAAATTAATTAAAAGCCCATTGGACTTTATTTAAATAAACATTGGACGTTAAATCGGGCTTTGAGACCCGTAACGATTAAATTTGGAATTTAAGTCGTAAAAGTTCATTAATAAAGTGTAGTATTTAATTTGGAATTAAATAGCGAATTAGTATTAAATACAAATTGAATTGGATTTAATTATGTAGTTTAATTTAATTCGAGAATTCATACTTTGAGTACTTATTCACAAAACGAGTTTGACTCGCGCAAAATCAAATCGTTGTTTGAACATTGGATGGTAATTAATTATCAGATTAATTAATTTGATTAGATTGATTGATAACATGCTTGAATGAATACATGATTGTGATGCATGAATAATGTATATCGGATGGATATTAGATGGGTGGGGCAATTTTAGAAATTGTTGTAATAAATTTGGAATTTATTTAAATTGGACCTGCATGTCCAGCCTATTACCTCCATACTCTTTGTTTTTCTCTTCTCACCTATTCCCCTCAATGTAAATGAGGTTTATTTAGAAGTGTAGTGTAATGGGTAGAAGCAAATACTTGTGCTAGCGGGAGAGAGGAAATGGAGAGATTTGATCTAGAATCAATGTTTAAGTATCTATCTGCATATCATTATTATACTTATTTATACGCGCCTTTTTATGTATTTAGAATGCATGTTTAAGGGTGTATGATGATGAGATCTTAACAAAGATAATAAATTGGTTGCCAATTTGCACTCAAAAAACCCTCGCAAAATATTAAGCGTTTTTCCTTCCATTGAGTGATTCTTACTCCAGATCCGAGATTGGCATTGGCTTGTTGGCCAAAGTCAAGGCCTTTGTCCGTCGAGGATGTGTTTGAATCACGAGAGCTTTGTTCCATATCGGTGTCTTGTCCAAGTTGTGATTTCTTGGCCAAAGTCAAGATCATTTCTTGTCCATCGACATTGATTACGAAGCTTTCAATGGTCAATGGGTCGCGCTTAACTGGGATCAGTAAGTTTTTTTTGCCAAGCCGAGGCTTAATTGATTCAGAGGAAAAATGTTAGGCAATATATTGGATATATTGGCATATATAAGATATATGTTTCGGACTTGGATGTCCTCATACTGGATCTAGGAATTGGATTGGATCCAATTGATCTTAGAGATCTACCTAGTTAATTATCATACAATTTGTTGGCCAAAGTCAATATTGTGTGATATTTAACGGGATCCTAGCCCACTAGGAAACACGGTTTCCCGAGTACTCGACAGAGGGTTAGAGGCTCACGGAAAAATAGTGGGAGGCAAGAATTGAATTTGCAATATTCGTTTAATTACTTGTCATACGCGCTCAAACAAATATCATTCGTCAAATAAATCAAATGTTAGTTGGAGTAATATTTAAATCGTTTTTTTAATTAACAGTTGGACTGTATTCAAACAAATTAAAAGTATAGTTGATTAATATAGTTGGACTATAATAATCATTATATTTAAAAGTACCAAAATCGTTGATTAAATATTTGGACTATTAGAATCAAGATAAAATTGAAAGATTGACATTTAAAACATAATCCTAGGGAAAATGTATTTAAATTGTTTAATTTTCAAAATGGGAAATTTCAGGATGGTCCTGGAAACTAATAAGTTACTTTATTTGATAAAAAAACATATTAGGCCTAAGCCCGGAGTTAAGCAAATAGTAGAGCATGATCTTTGGAAGATTCATGTGATGATAACTTTAGTGCTTAATCCATTAAGCTTGTCAGAGTAGACTCCTTAATTTCTTAATCAGAACTAAGGATTAGATCCTTAAAGTATGATAATGAAATTGAAGGATCTTCAAAGATCTATATTTAGATCTAAGAAGTGCTAAATTGCAATATTAACTCTTGGATAGTTAATGACTATTCTCAATGAGACAAAGTCAAAGTTTGCAATATGGCAAGAAGCGCAAGGCGCACCTTACTTCGATATTCTAGAGTGCCAAGGCTTGGCCAATGGCTTCTAGAATATTGAAAAATGGCAAAGGCAAAATCATTATAATCTTCTGGGAAGATAAATGACATATCCCAAAATGTCTGCTTAAATTGTGGCAAACGGGATCGCGGAAGCGTGAATGCCATTTGGATAAAGCAGACATGAAGGAATTGAAGACGAGCAAGGCTCCGAATTCAAACATGTTTGTCATAAATATGTTCATTACTAGTATTAAAATTGGGTTTTAAATATTTAGTGTGATACATAAATATATACTGACTTCAGTTGAGATTAATCTGTGGATCGGAAACGGGACGAAAGTCGCTGTTTTAACCGTATATACCTAAATTTAGGAACTATCTTCGGGTGTGTATCTAAATTTGGAAACTATTATAATGTAACTAGTTTGACTAGAAACATTATCTCCATATCAGTGTATAACCCGCTACATGTGTACCTTTATATTCTAGAATACTAAAGTGTTTTATTATATAAAGATGATATTGAGATAAACACATTACATGTGAATAACATTATTTATATTTTAAATATAAATAAATCTCAAACATATAAAATAAAACAAACAAATAGCTCAAACTGATTTGATCAGAAGAAACATATTGTGGCATTATTGTCTGGGACACAACTAAACAAGAATTGTATATCCACACTTTCGAAGAGTGGGTACTAGGACTGATTTGATTCTGTTCAAATAAAGTCTAGGAATCTAGTTTATTGGGCAAAGTGCCTAAAACACATTTACTTGGTAAAAGTGCAAATGCCACTGATCTGTTAGCCCTAGTTCATAGTGACGCAAGTGGGCCCATGTCTAGCTAGGCTAGAGGTGGATATGAATATTTTGTTACCTTTACGGATGTTGCATCGCGTTATGGTTATGTGTTTCTTTTGAAACACAAATCGGAAACTTTTAAAGTTTTGACACGAAATAGACAAACAGATCGGCTAAAGTATTAAACCGTCACAGTAAGACCGTAATGGAAAATACTTAAGAAATAAGTTTCTCATATACTTCAAAGAGTATAGTATTCTTTCAATGAGGACTCCTCCCGGAACACGTCAATCTGACGGTGTGTCCGAACTGAGTAACCGAATTTTGTTGGACATGATAAGGTTAATCATGAGTCCATCTGAGCTGCTATTTCCTTCAACGAATAAGCATAACCAGTGCAAGAACTTATTTAGAATAAGGTTCCATTAAAATTTGTTTGACAGATTTCATATTAGATATGAACATGAAGAAATTGGGTTATCTCATTCCTGAATATTTGGGTATGCTAGGCATATGTTTGGATGATACCAAACTAAAACCCAAATTGGATAAGTATCAATTGTAGGTTATCCTAGGGATACCAAAGTATAGTACTTATACAACTCACAAGAGAACAATATAATTGTTGCTCACCATGCGGTTTTCCTAAGAAGAATACCTAAATGCAGTGGTAAGTGGGAGGATAGTAAAACTCGATGAAAATCAGAGTAATAATGTTCCAGACACCGATTCATAATGGAACATAAATAGTTCATCAAAGATGAAACTATACCAGTAATCTTCGAATACACAAGAACTGCGTAAGTCAGAGAGAGTAAAAAAACAACTTGGGGTATGAGTTTCTAATCTCACCTCAGAAAGATGTTAATCTTTTTTAGGAATACCAACTGACTACGTATGAGGAAGTGATACAGGGTATCGACTCCCTATTATGGCAAAGTGCTATGAGTCTGAAATGGATTTCATGTATACCAACTATGTTTGGACACTAGTTGATGTACCGAAAGGCATTGTGCCTATTGGTACTATATTAGTCTTCAAGGAAGACATACATAATAGCAACATACCAACGTATAAAGCTAGGCTTTTAGCGGAAAGGTATCTGTGGAACACAGAAACTGGGCGACGCATGCTGTCCCGGGCTCGTGACCCGGCCGGGAGTACGGAGTAGCCACGGGGGACTAAACCGGAGAATAATGGAGTCGCCACCCAGTGTGAACCAGGAAAATGAGATTTAAGGCCGCACTCACCCCTCGCAAGGGAAGACCTCAAACCGTTGGGTTCGGAATGGTCCCTTACTCATGCCACTTGTGATGAAAGGATTTATGTAATAATTTAATCAGGCTTAAGTAGCACTTATTTCCAAGAGTATCATGCTTCTAAATTCACATTTACAAAATAAAACTTACACATATATTTCACATCTAAGATTGCATGCTTGGAAGTACATCAAAGGAGCGACAAACATACAACTTCATTGGTATATTATATTCAAGAAAACACAAGCACACATACTAACCACACAGGCACACATTTGAGCACCTTCTCAAGTGGTACGTGGAATTATATCCCAAATACAGACCGTACTACCGTCCATTCGGAATCGGCTACGAAATTTATGTCTTGGTTTCCATCCGATATACCACAAGAAATAATACTCAAATGTTATCATGACATAAGTATATGAATTGTAATACATTAAAATATTGTATTCATACATGTGGGGATAGCTACTAGGAAAACTATGTATGAAATCTAATGAAAATGACTCAGTTCAGTGGGTGCGCGTTCGCATAGCGTTTGAAAACGCGTTCGAACGGTAAACAGAAGGTTTGCATTCGTGTAGCATTCGAGAACGCGTTCGAAAGGAGCCAGACATGATGCATGATGACTAAAAAGTACGTATGCGTTCGTGTAGCGTTCGAGAACGCGTCGAACGGTAAACAAGGTTCACGTCGTGTAGCGTTCGAGAACGCGTTCGAACGGAACCAGACCTGATTTATGCAATATAAAGAATAAAGACAACAATGTCAAGCTCAGTATGTCCGATTAACGTATCTTGCATTCAACCGAACACACATCAACCGGCACGGCGAAGCATCATGGTAAATGTCTTTAACCTTTCCCTATAGGGGATCTTTCATTCCACTTACTAAGCCCATGCAATCGATTGAATCATGCATACATAGAATTAAAAGCAATAATATCAAACTAGTATGCCCGATTGAACGTGTCTTGCATTCAACCGAACACACATCAACCAGCGCGGCGAAACATCGTGGTAAATGGCTTTAACCCTTCCCATAGGGGTCTTTCATTCCACTTACTAAGCCCATGCGCTTGATTGAATCATACGTAAATAAGCAACATGCAGAATTCAAGTGACGAAAAATAAATAAATAAATCAAAGTAACATGAAACAAAAGAAGGTGCCGTTTATTCAAGCGGTACGTGGAGTTGTATCCCAAATACAGACCGCACTACTGTCCATTCGGATTCGGCTACGGAATTTACGTCTGGGTTTCCATCCTATATACCGCAAGAGACGACACTCTTTCACTCATCCAATACCCACAACACGCATCATACACAAACAAGATTCAACAAATAATTAAAATACAGTCAAAATAAATACCAAAAATCAAATAAATATGAGTGTGGAAAGTACCCTCAGGTCTAACCTTTTTGCCAACTTTCGGGCTTGCATTTCACAGACGTCAGAAAGGGTACAGCTCCTCAACTTCTCTGGTTCACTGGTTTAGCGTCCTAGCTCACTGTTTTGCTGTTTTGCTTGCCATTCGGTCTCTGTTCTGCTGCTGTTCGATCTCCGTCCTACTGCTGTTCGGTCTCTGCTTTGGAGTTTTAGTGGACTGTTTCGAGTGTTTTTTGGTGGTTTTTTAGTGTAGTTTTGTGTGGTTATTTCAAGATTATAAGTGCAGTTTATGTTACTATTTTAAGGGATTTTAGGGACTGTTTTGGGAGTGGTTTGGGCTGCTGTTTGGAGGTATATTTTCGGTGATGGAGGCTGCTGCAATGGGAGATTTTCGGTGATGGGTTGAGGTTTAGGAGGGTGCTGTTTTCGGTTATGGAGTGAAGGAGATATGGGAATGGTTTGTGTTCTCTTGTTGCTATTACCGTGAGTGGCTAAGGCTCTTTGTGTTGTGATTTTTTTGTGAGTTATCTGTATGAGCTAGAGGAGTGCATGTCTTGGTTAGGGGTTGTTTATATAGAGAAGGGCTAGGGCTTCACCTTGTCTCACAAGGAAGGGATTTTGGCATTAAATGAGGATTTTATTTTGGTGTTGAGCAAGGAAGTCAAAGATTTAGGGGGACAAATCTTGGCTAGATAAGGAATACAAAATATTTAATTTATTATGATTGATTTTAATTAGGCATGACATCCTTTTAATTTAGTATGTGATTTGTTTGCTTAGGAAGTTAATATATTTGATTTATCTTTATTAGGTATGATTATATTTTGTGTTTTATTTAATTGGTAAATGGTTTTAATATTTTATTTAATATTTAACGTTTAATTAATTAAATTGGGATGTGTTTTATGGGCTTTGGGGAGCTAATTGGGCTGGGGTTCGAGGCTAGCAGCAAAACCAGAAACACTGACACCGTTCGAACGCCAATTCGAACACTGCACGAACGTCTGTAATCTACCTGAAGTTTCAACGAGTAACGAACGCAACGAAGACAGTGAACCTGTGAAATGAACTTGATGACGTACTTATTCTGAATTTCCCCTTCCGACCTCTGTTTCTCGCAATATCCTTAGCTAAAAAGGTAGTGCCTCCAACTGAGACTCATCATCGGGTTTCACATGCGAAAATGCAATGCCTACAGTCACCCCCACTTTGATGGGACTTGTGCAGTGTGTGACTTTGAACCATCCTATCAAAGTTATGCAATGCATTTTCACTTACCTGCTCGGCTGGCTGCTGCCTCGAGCTGAGTTTGTGCTGCAGCGGACCTCGATCCTAGGACGCATCTGATAATTGCAACCGACAACGGGGGCACCTCGACCATGGGCACCTCGACCCAATACCGCTGACTATAGAGACCTCGCCCTCGAACTGATGATGTAGTGGGTACCTCGACCCTGGGCACCTCGACCCGGAACTACAACTGACAACGGGGGCACCTCGACCCTGGACACCTCGACCCAACACCGCTGACTATAGGGACCTCGCCCTCGAACTGATGATATAGTGGGTACCTCGACCCTGGGCACCTCGACCTGGAACTACAACTGATAACGGGGGCACCTCGACCCTGGGCACCTCAACCCAACACCGCTGACTATAGGGACCTCGCCCTCGAACTGATGATGTAGTGGGTACCTCGACCCGGAACTACAACTGACAATGGGGGCCTCACCCTCAAGCTGATATGGGCCTCGCCCTCGAGCCGACATGATATGGGCCTCGCCCCCAAGCTGATATGGGCCTCGCCCCTTGGGACTCATCCCAAAAACTGAAATTGCGCTGACGCTGCTTGGCTCATTTCTGCCGCTTTCTCCTTTCTTCGAACCTGCGAACACAAAATGAAAACAAACACGAAGAGAATGCAATCTTACGTGTATGCATGAAGGATTTTCTTATTCCGTTGGGTTAGGTCTTCTCTGCTAATTCTCGTGGTGACTGCTCGGTCTTCTCTCCATCAGGTAATGTATTGCTTCAATCTGTCTACGTTGATCGGCTCGGTGAACGCGTTCCCCTCCATGTCTGATAGCTTCACTGCTCCATTTCCCATTACCTTCTGCACTATGTATGGTCCTTCCCAGTTTGGTCTGAATTTTCCTCTCAGATCTATCGTCAACCGCCTCGACTACTTAAGTACCAAATCACCCTTTCTGATCTTGGTAGGACGCACTTTCTTGTTGAATGCCCGAGCTAGTCTCTTCTGATACAACTGCATGTGATCCAAAGACTTCGTTCTCTTCTCATCCAATAGTGCTAACTGATCAAACCTCTGTGCGGCCCATTCCCGTTCCGGTAATTTTGCCTCTGCTAATACCCTCATAGACTGTATTTCCACTTCTACCTCTACCGGCAATACTGCTTCCATTCCATAGACCAAAGAGTAAGGTGTGGCCCCTATTACTGTTCTTACTGATGTTATGTACCCCCACAATGCATACGGTAATTTCTCGACCCAATCTCTGTAATTTTCTATCATCTTGGCTAAAATTGTCTTTATAGTCTTGTTGGCCGCCTCAACTGCCCCATTTGCCTGCGGCCTGTACGGTGATGACTTGTGCTGGCCTATCCCATACCTCTGTAACATTGCCTTCGTCTCTCCCTGAAACTGACCCTATTGTCCTGTCACTACATGATGCGCATACCATAAGACCGACAAATGAGGTTCCGAGCTATAAACTTTGCCATCTGCTTTACTGTAACATTACGAAATGATTCGGCTTCCACCCAATTCGAGAAGTAATCTACTGCCACTACTACGAAGTGATGCCCATTTGATGCATTCGGTCAAATTTCCCCAATCATATCAACCCATATGCTGAGAAAGGCCACGGCTCTGGCAACCCGTGCAATTCTATGTGCGGTAAGTGATTCAAGTTACCATGTGCTTGATAGTCATGACAGTGCTTTACCATCTTCGCGCAGTCTGTTTCCATGGTTGACCAATAAAACCTTGTCTCACTATCTTGTGGGACAGATTCAACCCGTTCATGTGCGGACCACATACCCCGGCGTGTATTTCTTCCATTACATGATGAGCTTATTCTTTTCTCAAACACTTCAACTGAATACCGTTTGCCTGCCTCTTTTACAGTTCCCCTTTCAAAATCACATACTGGGAAGCCACTTCTGAATGTCTATTCTGTCTTTTCTGCTTGCCCCTTCCGGGAGTTCACTATGTTCCAGATACCTCTGAATGTCATAATACCAAGGTTTACCGTCGTCGACCTCAACTTCCAGAATTATTTCTATCTCATAAGCAGGTTTACTTGCTGTATCAGTATCAACGGTCTCATCACTAACTTTTCTGGATTTTCCCAAGTCGCTGCTAGTGTAGCCAATGCATCTGCCATCTGATTCTCTTCTCTCGGTAAGTGCTGAAACTTACACTCGGGGATACCCTGTGCCAATTTTCTTGGGTGAAAGAGGTAAGGCTTCAACCGTTATTCCTTCAATTCCCGTTCTCCTCGCATCTGCTGGACTACCAACATAGAATCTCCGTAGACTTCCACACTCCCGGCCTTCAAGGCTATCAATGTTGTCAAACCAAACACATGCTTCATACTACTCGGCCATGTTATTAGTCACTCTGAATGTCAACCTCTTGGCTAAAGGCAAAGTCTCTCCCTCGGGGGTCACTATCACGATCCCAATTCCGGCTCCCTTGTAATTCACTGCTCCATCAAAAAACATCTTCCATCTCTAAACTGTTATTGCTTGGATCTCTTCATCTGGAAATTCAAACTTATATTGATCCCCCTCAACAGTTTGCAATGCCAGAAACTCTGCTACTGCTCGCCCTTTGATCAC
Organism: Zanthoxylum bungeanum; assembly: GCA_019454045.1. NCBI lineage: Eukaryota > Viridiplantae > Streptophyta > Magnoliopsida > Sapindales > Rutaceae > Zanthoxylum > Zanthoxylum bungeanum. The sequence goes on from SKCR01037742.1 coordinate 57,053, forward strand.
TTTGGAGGTGAGATACTCAATGTCAAACTCTGTCAACAATACGAACCATCTGCCCAATTTTCCCACTAGTGAAGGCACCGAATGAAGATATTTCAGAGGATTCTCCTTTGCCACCACCTGGATCTTGTAAGACTGGAAATAATGCCGCAACTTTCTGGAAGCCCATACCACTACAAGACAGATATTCTCAACCTCCTGATATCGAGCCTCATATGGGAGCATCTTCTTACTCAGATAATAGACTGCATGTTCTACCCCTGTCTCATCTGCCTGTACCATCATAGCCCCCAGTGCTTCTGATTCTATAGCCAAGTACAATATCAAAGGTCTGCCCGGTCTCAGAGGTTTCAATACAGGTGGTTTTACCAAGTACTCTCTGATTCTGTCGAAGGCGGTCTGACACTGTTCATTCCATCTCACTGGCTGATTTTTTCTCAACATTTTGAAGATAGGCTCACATACCGATGTCAACTTGGCAATGAACCGACTGATGTATTGAATCTTCCCCAAGAATGCTCTGACTTCTTTTTCTGTCTTCGGTGTAGGCATTTCTGTGATTGCCTTGATCTTTTCGGAGTCTACCTCTATTCCTCCCATTCCCACCGTATGACCAAGCAATTTCCCTGATGTCACCCCAAACACACATTTCTTGGGTTTAGCCGCAGGTTGTATCTGTCAATTCTCTGAAAAAACCTTTCCAGTGCTTCAATATGCCCAACCCTTGTTTCTGATTACACTATCATGTCATCCACATACACCTCAATCTCTTTGTGCATCAAGTCGTGGAAAAGTGTAGTGGCCATCCGCTGATAAGTAGCTCCCGCATTCTTAAGCCCAAACGGAATTACCTTGTAATAATAATTACCCCACTCGGTAACAAATGTTGTCTTGTGTTTATCTTCCTCAGCCATGAGAACCTGATTGTAACCTGAAAACCCATCTGCAAATGAATACATAGCGGATAAAGCCGCGCTATCAACCAGAACATCTATATGCGGCAAAGGAAAATCATCTTTCGAACAAGCTTTATTGAGATCTATGTAGTCTACACACATTCTGACCTTCCCATCTTTCTTCGGTACCGGTACTATGTTAGCCAACTATTCAGGATACTTTACTACTTCCAGGAACCCCACATCTATCTGTTTCTTAACTTCCTCTCTGACTTTCTCAGCCCATTCTGGTCTCATCCGTCAGAGTTTCTGTTTTACTGGCCTCATATTCGGATAAGTTGGTATTGTGTGCTGGGCAATATTTCTATCTACCCCAGATCCTCCCCATAGGACCAAGCAAATACTTTGGCATATCTGACCAACACTTCTTTTAGTTTCTCCCTCTGGTCGGAGGTTACTTCACTTGCAATCAGAATTTCCTTGGGGTTCTCAAGTGTACCCAAGTTAAATGCAATAGTTCTGGCTGAACTGATGTCAAATATGCTTTATTCGTGTAGTGTAAATGGAAATGACTCACGCAAGTAAGCAAAGAATGTCTTTATTATTGGATAATGCAGAAGTACATTCAAACAAATCAGGAAGGTAAATGTCTTCATCATCCATAGACACTTCTTCCTCTGCAATCAGATCTTCCTCAGGCTTTTCATCCTCTCCCAGAGTTAGGTTCTCTAACTCTCCTCATTATTCTTCCTCCTAATTCTCTTCTTCTTTCTCCACAATTTCTTCAGCTATCAGCTTCTTACCCAACATATCCTGGAAGATCTCAAACCCAGGTGCCACAATTCCATTAACTTCCATAGGTTCAGGCTCCCCTTGATATCCTGAAGCTTTCACAAAACATTCCATCAGTTTCAGGCCCTTTTTCTTGACCTTGGCTTTTCTTCTTCTTCATCAACTTGTACCCCAAACCCTTCCGAGTAGTATGTCTTCTGAAATCTGGCAATTTTGAACCTTTACCCGGCTCAAACTTCATTTTCTCCATAATCCTAGCCACTCTAGGATCCACCCACTCCTCAAAAGTAGCTGACACCTGGAACCTCGTGAAAGGTTGTATCTCCAAGGCAGCCACGACATTATCTAGCTCAGCCCGGATGGTGACAACTTCTCCCTCATACGGGAACTTGATCATCTGATGCAAAGTGGAAGGCACGCCCCCAAGTTTGTGAAACCAAGGCCTTCCCAACAATAAGGCGAAAGTAGCCGGGATGTCTAGTACTGTGAACTCGACCTCATCTTCAATCGTTCTACCTTGACCATAGCCACAAAGGTACCCTCAACTCCCCTTTTACTGTCATCATAAGCCTTAATAGTCATACTGGAGGGGTCCAAGTCTGTTGCTTTCATACCCAATCTCGCCATAATTTTCAGCGCGAGCACACATTGATGGATGAACCGTCATCCACCACCATTACATGAAGTTCTCTTGCCCCTCACCTCGGCCCTGATAAATAGAAGACTGTTATGATTTCTCCCCTCCGCCATGAGTTCATCCTCAGAAAAAGATATATGCAACGCTTCCTTCTGAACCGACCTAACAAACATTGTAGGGTTGGCATCTTCCGGTACTACAATCTTGCTCAAGGCCTCAACCATAGCCTGCCTATGCTCCCGAGATGCACATAACAGTTCCCAGATACTCACTTGTGCTCTAGTCTTCCTCAATTGCCTCAGCACTATATCCCCCTTAGTATTTTCTGCAGTCTCAGCCACTTCTCTACCATCTGTCAAAAATTCCTTACCCTTTTCCGCCATATCATTATAGAAACGACCACTGTGCGTCATTCCCCTTACTTCTTTCTCATCACTGCTAGAGAAATCAAGCCAAAAGTTTTTCCCCTGCTCAAACTCATCTTCACTAGTACTATCCTAGATTCCCAGGCAAAAGGCTTGAGGGTGAAGGGATTTCAGGACAAGGTCTTCTGGGAGGCCAGAATTGATCATATAGGCTGGTGGTGGTACGGCACGGTAGTTGGGTAAGGGGTTTCTGGTGTGTCAGGCTGTTCTGTTTCTGGGCCAGGTATTTTCTTGGAGTCTATCAGGTCTTGGATTTCATGGCGGAGTCGGGCGCAGTTGTCGGTGTCATGGCTCTTTTGTTGGTGAAAGTTACAGTAAAGGCTTAGGTTATAATGTGATGGTAGGGGATTGGGTAATGGTTTGGCTTCCAAGGGTTTTAAGAGCCCTTGTCTCTTCAATTTCTCTAGCACCTTGGACAGAGGCCTTCCCAAGTTGGAATATTGCCAGTTCCGGATAGCGGCAATCTCAGCAGAAACGGGCTTTGCTCCCGATGTTCTCCCAATGGGCCTCCTGTTCAAACCATAGAATTTTCTGTTCTCGGCCTCTTCTTCCTCAATATCCATGACAGTTTCCCTCAACTGCCGAAAGTCTGCAATCATGGAGGTCATCCAGCTCAACTTGGTGTAAATGGAGGGCTTGGTGCCCTTGATAATCATCTTAATCTGATCATTCTCTGAGGGCCTAGTTTGTGTTTTCAATAACTGACCCCATCACCGGTCCACATACTCCTTAAAACTCTCCTCCGCTTTTGCTTAACATTCCCCATATCACGGAGTGACAGATCGATCTCTAAGTCAGTGACATACTGCTTCAGGAAAACATCGGCCAACTCCCTCCAATATTCCTTCACTTTCTTCTCCAAACTGTGGTACCATACCACGTGAGCTCCTTCAAGCGACATTCCAAACATTTTCTGCACTTGGCGCTGAGATAAGCCAACTGAACTCATGACTGATACAAACTGTCGGAGATGCACCATTGGATCCCCATTTCCATTAAACTTAGCCATATCAGGCATCTTGAACTATGCCGGCAACTGTTCCTCGAAAGTCAGTGTGTCATAATCCAGCAAATCCTCATTCTTACCCCTCATCTTGCGGGTAACTGACTCAACCTGATCCCGAAGTTTCTGTAACTCTGCCTAAGACCCAGATACTCTGCCTGCTGCATACTCTGCCATATCATCATCAAAAGTGGGGATATCATCCCCCAACCCATTCAGAGGCTCCTCACGTCTCACATTCTCAGAAATTCCCCCAGCACGGGGTACAGCCATACCAGCCACAGCAGTAGTCAGCTCAAAGCTTGCTGCAATGTTTAGTGACCTTGGCGAGACTGTTCTCTCTAACTGATCCATTCGGGATAACTCATTACTGTTAGACATTATGACCCATAGCGTCACTATTTTGTAAATGATATTGTATTATTGTACAAAATTAACTATGTGATAATGAATTGCCTTTTGCCGTTTTGTAAAATTATTTACTTTAACATATTAATGGCAAAAGTCCATATGATTAGTTCCGTATTGAGATGATATGAGACAGTATCAATATAAAAGGTTTAATCATTAATATCCCTAGTCGGAGTATTATCGAGATTGGACATCGATAATGCGGAATAGACTAGTATTGCACTTGTGCGAGTTGTGATGGCACAACGGCATAGTTCTCATATATTTAGTATTGGATACTTATGCAAGTGCGATAGGAGGTTGTGTTTTACCGATGGTACGGAAAACAGCTTCGCTCTGGACAGACCCCGCGGAATCCCATTGGTAGTATGTCTGCGTGTCTATGGGAGGCCGCATCAGGGTAGGTGTATATGGTCTTAACCTGAGACTTGCATCGCTAGTACTTGCGACAATCGGTAAACTTTGGTTGTGGTGGTTTCGGGGCTTTAACCGGTTCTCTGTGTACGCCTCTTCTGGGTTTATCGAGAATCGTAGTGTACTGGATGTGATGTCAAGATGGAAGTATCACTTCACTTCAGACATATGGAGATGATAATCACACTGGATACAGAACTAGTACTCTATAAAAGGTTGCAACCGTCGGGACAATATGACCAGGTCAGGATTGTCCGATTTAAAGAGACTAGTTGTTTGATATCCGATATATGTTTCGTACGGGGCAGACACTTTCCAGCCCCAGGCCTAACATGGATCATCCGATACTGGATCGATGTACGCAATACTACGGTATACTACGCTTGATAAAGATCTAATATTCCAGTAAGAATATTTCTGGAGAATTGGGTAGGCATGGCGCTTTGCTAGAAGCCAACCTTGTCTTTTAAATCGGTAAAAACGTAGTACGAGGTACGTACGTGTTTGGATTATCCCGACCGTATTTACTACCAACATATCCGAGATCTCTTGGGTCGCTTCCTAAGATTCACCTATGATTTTGATTCGAACTTTATTAATCTTGGATTAATTGCGGAGAAACTTTATCTTGGATAAAATGCCTTATTAGGAGAGAGAGAGAGAGATCGATTATTTGGAATTAATCGATAAATATATTCGATATATTCTTATTAAACGAAATCAGATTTCGACGCGGAATTAAAATCGGATTTTAATTCGGGCAACGAATTAATTTAGAATTAATTCGTTAGCGATCTGAATATAATTCCGCTAGCGTAATTTTTAATTCTCGTCGCGACGGAAATTCGTTAATTCGGAATTAGCAATTTGGCCCGAAAGTGTTTTGCGGACACATTCGTATTTTAAAACGGGTGGAATCCGCAAATCACATCGCGATATCTCATTACTTGATACGAATAGATGATAGATGTATCTAGTCACCTTTAAGGATGATACATTGTCTCTATTCTCAATGTGAGATAATGAGGCAAATGATGATTTTCCTTTGGAGGGAAAACCTTTCACGGTTTTTGAAGGGTTTTTTGATTAAAAAAATTCATTTGGTATTTGATATCATTTCATTGCTTTTCATTTGTCACTCAACGGTTTTGGAAAGAGAGAACAAAAAATTGAAAAGTCCTCACTCTCCTCTTCTCCTTTGCTCACGAACAGCGTAGCCTTCATTGAAGGGCAGAAAAATTTGTTTTTTCATTTCCATTTGTTAGCACAAGCAGGATCAAAATAGGTGATAGGGAAACAACCTTGGAGCTTGGAACACTTGAAGACTTTGAGCTTTCTCTTCTTCTTCATCTTGGCCGAAACTTCCACCATTGAGACTCAAGGAATTGTCTTCAACCATTTTCCGTCACAAGCTTAGTAAGTATGATTCTTCTGCCTTTTATCTAGCTTTGCATGTATGTGTTAGACAGTAATGACCCATAGCGTCACTATTTTGTAAATAATATTGTATTATTGTACAAAATTAACTATGTAGTAATGAAATTACCTTTTACCGTTTTGTAATTTATTTACTTTGATATATAAATGGTAAAAGTCCCTATGATTAATTCCGGATTGAGATGATATGAGACAGTATCAATCCATAAAGGTTTAATCATTAAATATCCCTAGTCGTAGTATTATCGAGATTGGACATCGATAATGCGGAATAGACTAGTACTGCACTTGTGCGTGTTGTGAGGGCACAACAGCATAGTTCTCATATATTTGAGTATTGGATACTTATGCAAGTGCGGTAGGAGGTTGTGTTTTACCGATGGTACGGAAAACAGCTTCGCTCTGGATAGACCCCGGAATCCCATTGGTAGTATGTCTGCGTGTCTATGGGAGTCCGCTTCAGGGTAGGTGCATATGGTCTTAACCTGAGACTTGCATCGCTAGTACTTGCGACAATCGGTAGACTTTAGTTTTGGTCGTCCAGGGCTTTAACAGGTTCTGTGTACACCTCTTCTAGGTTTATCGGGAATCGTAGTGTATTGGGTGTGATGTCAAGACGGAAGTATCACTTCAGACATATGGAGATGATGATCGCGCAGGATACAGAACTAGTACTCTATAATGGTTGCAACCATCGGGATAATATGACAAGGTCAGGATTATCCGATTCAAAGAGACTAGTTGCTTGATGTCCGATATATGTATCGTACGGGGCAGACACATCTCCAGCCCCAGGCCTTACATGTGATCATCCGATACTGGATCAGTATACACTATACTACTACGGTATACTACGCCTGTTATAGATCTTATATTCCAATAAGAATATTTCTGGAGAATTGGGTAGGCATGGCGTTTTGCTAGAGGCTAACCTTGTCTTGTAAATCGGTAAAAACGTAGTACTTGGTACGTACGTGTTCGGATAATCTGACGGCCGTATTTACTGCCAACATATCCAGAGATCTCTTGGGTCGCTTCCCGAAGATTCACCAATGACGTATGATTCAAACTCGATTAATCTTGGATTAATTACGGAGAGACTTTATCTTGGATAAAGTACTATACATAGAGAGAGAACGATTAATTTGGAATTAATCGTAAAATTATTATATTCGATATAATAATCGAAATTCGATTTCGACGCGAAATTAAAATTAGATTTTAATTCGGGCAAACGAGTTAATTTAGAATTAATTCGTTAGCGACGTAAATAATAATTTCGCTAGGCGCAATTATTTATTTAAATTCGATTTAATTAACGTCGCGACGAAAGTTCGGTATTTCGGAAATATCGAACCCGAACGCGTGAGTACGCGTGGGCCCACTTTCATTTGGGTTGTGTGGGGCCCACATGACACATGTCATTTTATGCATTATTTAATTGTTAATACATTGCATGGTGATAGTGTACAATACACTCAATGGTTTTGCATGGAGTTTGAGTGTTTGACACACTCTAAGCCATTGCATGATTTGTGTCATAAGTTTATTATTAATTTAATAAATATTATGGCATAAATATAAATTGATTTTTGTAACAAAAATCATAACACTCTCTCCTACTCTCTCATGACCGAAACTGTGAGCTCTCACAGCCCTCTCCACTTTTCTGTTTTTGTTGCAAAAACTTGAAGAATTTGTGTTTGTTTGGAACATAAAATCACAACAAGGCTAGCACCATCAAGGGATCATACAAAGGTGTTATGGGAAACTAATCTTAGAGCTTGGAAGGATCAAAATTGCTTGGAGCTTCTCTTTTCTGTTTGGCCGAAACCCTCACTGCACAAGGAGAAAAATTTTGTTTCATCAACGCATCCGCATTCCGATCTTTGTGAGTATGATTCCGCCATACTTCAATATTGTTCATTCATTTATATGTTTTGTTTGCTCTTTTGATCTTGGGACATGGATTAGAATTTCCAACAATGGTATCATTGAGCTTAAAGAGCATGAAAATATATTAGGGTAATATTTGGGCAAAATTGATTGAAGCATGATTTGATGATTTTGATTGATTAAGTATGCTTAAATGTATGTTACATTATGTTATACATTATCAATTTCATGAAAAATAAATTGGATTAATTTTTCCCCTCTTGGAGAGGCTTGGCCGAATACTACCTAGACCATGGAGATGATGATTTGTTGTTTATAAGATCATTGGATGACTTTAAACGAACATAAAATGACGATTTGTGATTCGATTGGATTGGATTGAAAACGAAATCGGTAATTTTTCATCACCTTGGCCGAATGCATGGAAGAAGATTAGGGACTTGATTTTTTGATTAAATAATGTTGGACATGTATTTAAGATAAAAATATGATTAATGGATTAATTTGATATTTTGGAAATATTGATTTAAAGGATTAATCATGACATTACACTTTAATTAATTAAGTTATAAAATTTGGAATTTTAAAATTTGATTAATTGGGCTTAATTTTGAATTGGGCCTAAAACTATTATATTTGGACATAATGGGCTTGGTTGGACCAAGTAGGTTTGGGCAAATTGGATTGGATCCAAAATGGGCCTAAATCACTCCATTAAGTCCAAATGTAATAAATGGGCTTTTATGTTTAATTGGGCCTTATGGGCTTGATATTGATTTTTATGGCAAATGAGGGTGATTCCTTATTGGGCTTGGAAATTGGGTTTGACCCACATTGACCAAGGCCCAAGCCTAATGAAATCAATTGAAAGCCCATCGGACTTTAATTAAACGGACATTGGATGTTGATTGGGCTTTGAGACCCGATAGAATTAGATTTGGAATCTAAGTCATAAAAGCACAATAAAAGTGTAAATATTTAATTTGGAATTAAATATAAGGATTAGTATTGAATACGACTTAAATTGGATTTGACGAGTAGTTCGATATAATTCGTGAATTCATACTATAAGTATTTATTCTCAAATTGAGTTGGACTCGCGCAAATGCAAACAATTGTTTGAACATTGTATTGTCACCTAATTAAAGACTAATTAATTGGATTTGATTGGTTGTATAACATGCCTTGAATGAATGAATGTGGATGTAATGTATGAATAGTGTATATCGGATGGATATTAGAAGGGAAGGGTAATTTTAGAAATTATTGTAATTTAGAATTTATAAATTGGACCTGCGTGTCCAGCCTTTCTCTTATTGTCTCTTTGTATTCTCTTCTCACCTAATTCCCCTCAATGTAAATGAGGTTTCTCTTATTGTATTATGTAATTGGGTAAGAGTAGAATAGTTCTAGCGGGGAGAGGAAAGGGAGTGATTTGTTCTAGGAACAAGTTGTTGTTCATATCCATCCGTATATCGCTATTACTTTACTTTACGCGCTTTATGATGTTTTAGAAGCATGCTTAAGGGTGTATGATGATGAGACCTAACAAAGATAAATTAATTGGTTGCCAATTACACGAAAATCCCTCAAACAATATTAAGCGATTTTCCTTCCGTTGAGTGATTCTTTCTCAAGATCCGAAATTGGCATTGGTTTGTTGGCCAAAGTCAAGACCTTTGTCAATTGAGGATGTGTTTGAATCATGAGAGTTTTGTTCCATATCGGTGTCTTGTCCAAGTTGTGATTTGTTGGCCAAAGTCAAGATCACTTCTTGTCCATCGACATTGATTACGAAACTTTCCATGTCAATGGGTCCCGCTTAACTGGAATCATTAAGTTTGTTGTGCCAAAGCCAAGACTTAGTTGATTCAGAGGAAATGGTTAGGAAAATGTATTGGATACATTGACATATGTATTAGATATATATGTTTCGGACTTGGATGTCCACCTACCGGATCTAGGAATTGGATGGGATCCAATTGATCTTCGAGATCTACCTAGTTAAATATCATACAACTTGTTGGCCAAAGTCAAGGTTGTGTGTTATTTAACGGGATCCTAGCCCACTAGGAAATTGGATTTCCCGAGTACTCGACAGAGGGTTAGAGACTTGTAGAAAATAGTGGGAGGCTAGTATTGAATTTGCAATTTCATTCAGATACTTAGCTTTACGCGCTTACAAAATTTATTTCGTCAATATTTTAACATTAGTTGGACTAATAAAATGTTATTTTTCTTGTAACAGTTTGACTGTACCCATATATCGTTAACTAGATAGTTGGACTATCGTAGTTAAGATGGCAAACAAAGGAAATGTCCGAGACATAATCATGGGTGATAATGTATTTAAGGGCACGAACTTTGCTGACTGGGAAATGAACCTGAGGATAGTCCTTGGGGCAGAGAGGCTGTTGTACACCATACAGAGACCTCTCGGGCCGAGGCCCACTGAGCCACTTGAGCTGGAGTTATGGAGAACTCATAGCGATGATTGTGATACAACTCAGTCGATCATGCTTGCTTCCATGACTCAACACTTTCGTCGCCAGAATAGGGACTTGGATCCTTATAATATGATGGCTAGACTAAAGGATCTTCACCGCACTAATAAGCGGATGGAGAGGTATGAGTTGGTGAAGAAACTCTTTCGCTCCCGTATGACTGATGGCGCTTCAGTTGAGGCCCACGGGACTCAAATGATAGCTGACATTGATGAGCTGGCCAAGATGGGAATAGTCTTGGAGGCTGAGCTGACTGTAGACATGCTTTTACAGTCACTTCCCGATACTTGGAAGCAGATTATCATCAACTACAAGTTGATGGATACGGACGATACTCTTGGAGAGCTATTGTCCATTCTTAAGGAGTCAGAGAAAGAGCTTCTTAAAGGCAACAAGCGCGAGGCGCACTTTGCATCGACCTCTCAGACGTCAAGGGCTGGGCCCAAGGCAACTGGAGGGGTGAAAAAGAAGAAGCGTAAGAACAAGGCCAAGATGCCGATGGCTTCTGGGAAGCCGAGGAACAAGTCACAAGACATATGCCTTAACTGCGGCAAAAGAGGTCACTGGAAGCGTGACTGCCGCATGAACAAGGCGATCAGAAGGGAGATCAAGGCGGGCAAGGCACCGACCTCTGGTATGTTTGTTATTGAAATAAACATGGCTACTTCTAGTTTTAAAAATTGGATTTTTGATTCTGGTTGTGGTTCTCATATATGTACTGATGTGCAGGATCTGCAGAACAGCAGGACTCTGGCTTCAGGGGAGATTGATCTACGAGTTGGAAACGGAACTCCTGTTGCTGTTTTGGCCGTGGGCACTTTTGTATTAGAACTGCCCTCGGGGCATGTACTTAAACTAAATGACTGTTATTATGTACCTAGTTTGACTAGGAATATTATATCTGTATCTTTGTTAACCCGAAATGGGTACACTTTTGTATTTAGAAACACTGGGTGTTATTTATATAAATGATGCAGAAATATGCACTGCAGTTGCAAATAATGGTCTTTATATTTTGAATATAAATGAATCTCCTACATATAAATTAACAAACAAAAGGCTTAAAAAGAGTGATCCAAATGATGAAACTTATATGTGGCATTGTCGTCTGGGACACATTAACAAGACTCGCATATCCACACTTTCGAAGAGTGGGTACTTGGACGGATTTGATCCAAATTCATATGACGTCTGCGAATCTTGCTTATTAGGCAAAATGCCTAAATCACCTTTTAGCGGTAAAGGTGAACGTGCCACTGAACTGTTAGCCCTCGTTCATAGTGACGTTTGTGGGCCCATGTCTAGCCAGGCTAGAGGTGGATATCGATACTTCGTAACCTTTACCGATGATGCATCACGTTACGGTTATGTGTATCTAATGACGCACAAGTCGGAAACTTTTGAGAAATTCAAAGAGTTTCGACACGAAGTTGAAAAACAAACAGGCAAGAGTATTAAGACATTACGGTCGGACCGTGGTGGCGAATACTTAAGTAATGAGTTTCAAGATTACCTGAAAGAATATGGTATTCTTTCACAGTGGACTCCTCCTGGAACACCACAATTAAATGGTGTGTCCGAACGGAGAAACCGTACCTTGTTGGACATGGTAAGGTCGATGATGAGTCGCACTGAGCTGCCAATTTCCTTCTGGGGATATGCATTAAACAGTGCAGTTCTTATTTTGAATAAGGTTCCGTCAAAGTCTGTTGAACAGACACCATATGAGATATGGACAGGTAAGAAACCGGGTTTCTCATTCCTGAAGATTTGGGGTTGCTGGGCATACGTTAAACGTTTGGAAGGTACCAAACTTGAACCCAAATCAGATAAATGCCTATTCGTTGGATATCCTAGGGAAACCAAAGGATATTACTTCTATCACCCACAAGAGAACAAAGTATTTGTTGCTCTACATGCGGTTTTCCTTGAGAAGGAATTCCTAAATGCAGTGTTTAGTGGGAAGAAAGTAGAACTCGATGAAAGTCGTAGTGATACTGTTCTTGGCAATGAATTATCAACGGAACATGAACAGTCCATCTGGGATGAGACTGAACCACAATCTTCAAATACACAAGGACCGCGTAGGTCGGAGAGAGTCAGGGTAATACCTGAGAGGTATGGATTCCTGATCTCACCTCATGTAGATATTAATCTTATTGAGGATAATGAACCGGCTACGTATGAGGAAGCGATACAAGGTATCGAATCCGCTTTATGGCAAGAAGCCATGAAGGCCGAAATGGATTCCATGTATACCAACCAAGTTTGGACACTGGTTGATGCACCAGAAGGCGTAAAGCCTATTGGATGCAAATGGGTCTTCAAGAAGAAGACTGACATGGATGGCAACGTACAAACGTACAAAGCTAGGCTTGTAGCGAAGGGATATCGTCAACGACTTGGAGTTGATTATGACGAAACCTTCTCACCCGTTGCCATGATTAAATCCATTCGGATAATGCTTGCAATAGCTGCATATTACGATTATGAAATATGGCAGATGGACGTTAAAACCGCTTTCCTTAACGGAAACCTTTCGGAGGATGTTTATATGCAACAGCCTGACGGTTTTATCGCACCTAGACTTGCAAACAAGGTTGTAAGTTAAATCGGTCCATTTATGGACTGAAGCAAGCATCGCGGTCGTGGAACCAGCGTTTTGATGAGATCATAAAAGAATATGATTTCATTCAAAACGAAGATGATCCTTGTGTATATAAGAAGGTTAGTGGGAGTGCACTGACTTTTATTGTCCTTTATGTCGACGATGTATTGCTTATCGGCAATGACATTCCCATGTTAACGTCGGTGAAAGCTTGGCTTTCATTGAAATTCTCCATGAAAGATCTGGGAGGGGCAGCTTTTATTCTAGGAATAAAGATCTACCGGGATAGATCTAGAAAGCTACTTGGACTCTCCCAGAGTACATATATTGATAAAGTGTTGAAGAGATTCAACATGGATCAGTCCAAGAGGGGACTGTTACCAATATCACATGGCGTCTATCTATCTAGGGACATGTGTCCTAAAACACAAGATGAGAGAGACAACATGAGTCGGACTCCGTTCGCCTCGGCAGTCGGATCGATCATGTATGCCATGATATGTACACGACCTGATGTGTCCCATGCTTTGAGCATGTGCAGTCGATATCAGGCCGATCCAGGTAAAGATCACTGGATGGCGGTTAAGAGTATCCTTAAGTATCTTAACAGAACTAAGGATGCTTTCTTAATCTATGGAGATGGAGAACTTGAGGTATCTGGGTATACCGATGCAAGTTTCCAAACCGACAGAGACGACTTTAAGTCGCAATCTGGGTACATATTTTGTTTGAATAACGGAGCAGTGAGCTGGAAATCTTCCAAGCAAGATACTGTTGCCGATTCAACAACTGAAGCGGAGTACATTGCAGCAGCTGAAGCAGCAAAAGAGGCAGTTTGGATCCGTAAATTCCTAATTGGATTAGGAGTAGTTCCGTTAGCAGCTGAGCCCGTTCCATTGTATTGTGACAATAGCGGGGCTATAGCACAGGCTAAGGAACCAAGGTCATCATCAACGATCCAAACATGTTCTTCGACGATTCCATCTGATTCGAGAGATCATACATCGTGGCGATGTGAAGATCGAAAAGATCGCATCAGAGGATAATATTGCAGATCCGCTGACGAAGGCTATTCCTCGGGAAAAGTTTGAGCGACATGTACATAGTTCAGGTATTAGATGCTTGAGTGACTGGCTATAGGCCAAGTGGGAGATTGTTAGACAGTAATGACCCATAGCGTCACTATTTTGTAAATGATATTGTATTATTGTACAAAATTAACTATGTAGTAATGAAATTGCCTTTTACCGTTTTGTAATTTATTTACTTTGATATATAAATGGTAAAAGTCCCTATGATTAATTCCGGATTGAGATGATATGAGACAGTATCAATCCATAAAGGTTTAATCATTAAATATCCCTAGTCGTAGTATTATCGAGATTGGACATCGATAATGCGGAATAGACTAGTACTGCACTTGTGCGTGTTGTGAGGGCACAACAGCATAGTTCTCATATATTTGAGTATTGGATACTTATGCAAGTGCGGTAGGAGGTTGTGTTTTACCGATGGTACGGAAAACAGCTTCGCTCTGGATAGACCCCGCGGAATCCCATTGGTAGTATGTCTGCGTGTCTATGGGAGTCCGCTTCAGGGTAGGTGCATATGGTCTTAACCTGAGACTTGCATCGCTAGTACTTGCGACAATCGGTAGACTTTAGTTTTGGTCGTCCAGGGCTTTAACAGGTTCTGTGTACACCTCTTCTAGGTTTATCGGGAATCGTAGTGTATTGGGTGTGATGTCAAGACGGAAGTATCACTTCAGACATATGGAGATGATGATCGCGCAGGATACAGAACTAGTACTCTATAATGGTTGCAACCATCGGGATAATATGACAAGGTCAGGATTATCCGATTCAAAGAGACTAGTTGCTTGATGTCCGATATATGTATCGTACGGGGCAGACACATCTCCAGCCCCAGGCCTTACATGTGATCATCCGATACTGGATCAGTATACACTATACTACGGTATACTACGCCTGTTATAGATCTTATATTCCAATAAGAATATTTCTGGAGAATTGGGTAGGCATGGCGTTTTGCTAGAGGCTAACCTTGTCTTGTAAATCGGTAAAAACGTAGTACTTGGTACGTACGTGTTCGGATAATCTGACGGCCGTTTTTACTGCCAACATATCCAGAGATCTCTTGGGTCGCTTCCCGAAGATTCACCAATGACGTATGATTCAAACTCGATTAATCTTGGATTAATTACGGAGAGACTTTATCTTGGATAAAGTACTATACATAGAGAGAGAACGATTAATTTGGAATTAATCGTAAAATTATTATATTCGATATAATAATCGAAATTCGATTTCGACGCGAAATTAAAATTAGATTTTAATTCGGGCAAACGAGTTAATTTAGAATTAATTCGTTAGCGACGTAAATAATAATTTCGCTAGGCGCAATTATTTATTTAAATTCGATTTAATTAACGTCGCGACGAAAGTTCGGTATTTCGGAAATATCGAACCCGAACGCGTGAGTACGCGTGGGCCCACTTTCATTTGGGTTGTGTGGCCCACATGACACATGTCATTTTATGCATTATTTAATTGTTAATACATTGCATGGTGATAGTGTACAATACACTCAATGGTTTTGCATGGAGTTTGAGTGTTTGACACTCTAAGCCATTGCATGATTTGTGTCATAAGTTTATTATTAATTTAATAAATATTATGGCATAAATATAAATTGATTTTTGTAACAAAAATCATAACACTCTCTCTACTCTCTCATGACCGAAACTGTGAGCTCTCACAGCCCTCTCCACTTTTCTGTTTTTTGCAAAAACTTGAAGAATTTGTGTTTGTTTGGAACATAAAATCACACACAAGGCTAGCACCATCAAGGGATCATACAAAGGTGTTATGGGAAACTAATCTTAGAGCTTGGAAGGATCAATTGCTTGGAGCTTCTCTTTTCTGTTTGGCCGAAACCCTCACTGCACAAAGGAGAAAATTTTTGTTTCATCAACGCATCCGCATTCCGATCTTTGTGAGTATGATTCCGCCATACTTCAATATTGTTCATTCATTTATATGTTTTGTTTGCTCTTTTGATCTTGGGACATGGATTAGAATTTCCAACAGTATGTTATATATATTTCTATGGCTTAATCTTTCTTTGCTAATTATAGAAACCAACAATTACCAGATTCACACTCAGACTGTTATTGTTCTTTTAATGAGCCTTGTCCATTCTCTAACCCAAACGGTATCTATGATGTCTTTTTGAGACATAGAGGGTGTTAACATGATATATGTTCATGAGGTGCTGAGATGCATGTACATATATAACATATAAATCAATTAAATTTTCAAACAAATCGGCCCGTTACTATTTTAGAATCTTTCGGGCTAATTGTCACAGGAGTGAACCCATCCCAGTTTAAACGGCCCAACGAGTTCACATCTTATGACAAGGAGCCAACTAATCAAATGGTAATGTCCGAACACAAGCACAAAGTGGCCCATCAACACTTAGACCTTTGGCCCAATAGTCATGAAATATGTTCTTGTCCCAGTTTAAATGGCCCACAAGCCCATATTCCATGACAAATGGTCTAAATGGATCCAAACGACGATGTTCCTAAACACAAGCATAGAAGAAAGATAATGCAAACATAACGTAATAATGTCTACATAATGGCCCTCACATTTCAGAAGCTTCGGGCCTAATAGTCATAAGGTACGAACTCGCCCCAGTTTAAATGGCCCAGCAAGTCCGCATTTCTGACAATAGTCCAACTGCATCCAAATGAGGATGGTCCACAAGCACATTTCAAGGAATAATTGTTACTTGAGCCAACCCGATCTATGGGTGGGTTAGCAAGAGTATAGACAAAGGCTCTCACCGGCGAAGGATGGCCCACAACTAGGTCTCCCCACTCAAGGGTTCGAGCAACCAAGTGAGCGCACCCTTTTTTATACACTAAGGTACGTTCCAATGAGCTATGGTGTGTGACAGATTGTCAAATGGATTTCCCGTTGTAGATTCCCCAGAGGGAAGGTGGAACGAGGCTCACTTAAATACCCAAGCCTATTAGGCTCTTATCACTTGGTGTCAGGAATAAACAACGAGTCCTCCAAATTAGTTCCATCACAATAGGCTACGAGTAGATGGCTATCTAGGTGCCTTCACAGCTTTTCCTTCTAGAAAGGTAGTGAATGAAGAAGACACCAAACCATTACCTAGCCTCAAAATACTTTGATTAAACCCTCACTTTATCCATTATAGACATGGTCAATTAAAACATAAATCCAAACATCACAAGACATATTTCGGGGCTGATTCTCTATCCCCATGGAGTCGCCAGACTGTGGGAACACAGAAACTGGGCGACGCATGCTGTCCCGGGCTCGCGGCCGGCCGGGAGTACGGAGTAGCCACGGGGGACGAAATCGGAGAATAATGGAGTCGCCACCCGGTGTGAACCAGGAAAATGAGATTTAAGGCCGCACTCAACCCCTCGCAAGGGAAGACCTCAAACCGTTGGGTTCGAAATGGTCCCTTACTCATGCCACTTGTGATGAAAGGATTTATGTAATAATTTAATCAGGCTTAAGTAGCACTTATTTCCAATAGTATCATGCTTCTAAATTCACATTTACAAAATAAAACTTACACATATATTTCACATCTAAGATTGCATGCTTGGAAGTACATCAAATGAGTGACAAACATACAACTTCATTGGCATATTATATTCCAGAAAACACAAGCACACATACTAACCACACAAGCACACATGTGAGCACCTTCTCAAGTGGTACGTGGAATTATTTCCCAAGTGCAGACCGTACTACCGTCCATTCGGAATCGGCTACGGAATTTATGTCTGGGTTTCCATCCGATATACCACAAGAAATAATACTTAAATGTTATCATGACATAAGTATATGAATTGTAATACATTAAACACATTGTATTCATACATGTGGGGATAGCTACTAGGAAAACAATGTATGAAATCTAATGAAAATGACTCAGTTCAGTGGGTGCGCATTCGCGTAGCATTTGAAAACGTGTTCAAACGGTAAACAGAAGGTTTGCGTTCGTGTAGCGTTCGAGAACGCGTTCGAACGGAGCAATACCTGATGCATGATAAGACTAAGAAAATGCGTGTGCGTTCACATAGCGTTCGAGAACGTGTTCGAACGGTAAACAGAAGGTTCACGTTCGTATAGCGTTCGAGAACGCGTTCGAACAGAACCCGACCTGATGCATTATGAGACTAAGAAAATGCATGTGTGTTCGCGTAGCGTTTGATAACGCGTTCGAATGGTAAACAGAAGGTTCGCGTTCGTGTAGCGTTCGAGAACGTGTTCGAACTGAACTAGACCTGATGCATGCAACATAAAGAATAAGACAACAATGTCAAGCTCAGTATGTCCGATTAAACGTATCTTGCATTCAACCGAACACACATCAACCGGCCGGCGGCGAAGCATCGTGGTAAAGGGCTTTAACCCTTCCCATAGGGGATCTTTCATTCCACCTACTAAGCCCATGCGCTCGATTGAATCATGCATACATAGATTGAAGCAATAATATCAAACTAGTATGCCCGATTGAACGTGTCTTGCATTCAACCGAACACACATCAACCGGCGCGGTGAAGCATCGTCGTAAAGGGCTTTAACCCTTCCCATAGGGGATCTTTCATTCCACTTACTAAGCCCATGCGCTCGATTGAATCATACGTAAATAAGCAACATGCAGAATTCAAGTGACGAAAAATAAATAAATCAAACAGTAACATGAAACAAAAGATATAAGGGTTTTTAGGGGCTAAATCCGGTAACGCAGCAGAAACGGTGGAAAATCGTATTTTCCAATTTCAAACCTTTTTCTCGGATTAATTAAATAAACATATTTATTTAATTATCCAATAATCAAATTATGAAATAAAATTCAAATAAATCATATTTAAGTGAATTTACCAAATTGCCATTATATTGGTATTTTGTCCATTTTAGTCCGAAATTGATCTAATCAATTTTGAATGATTCTAAATCATTTCTAAGATGAACTTAGCATGTTCAAAACATCAAAACACCAAAAGCACCAAAAATCCCAAATTTCTAATCTTTGGCCGAATGCAACTCCAAGGTGCCATTTTGTGCACTTTGTCATTTCATGCATCAAAACACATCAAGATGTAATCCAATGAACATGAAACTTTATATGCATCATATACAAATCCAAATGACAACATATATGAAAAGCCCCAAATTTGGAATTGATCATGAACCCTAATTTTTCAATTTCATCAAATTGGACAAATTAGACCAAATTGGTTAAATCCAATACTTCAATCATCTTTCTTCCATCCAATCAAAGTATCAACACAATGAAACAACTCAAGATCAAATCTAGGTCATCTAAGAGTGGGTCAACAAATCTAGATTAGCAACATGGTTTCCAAAACCTTAAAAGAACACTTATAACTACACTAGTCACAAGCTTTCTCCATTATACATGCTCTACACTTTCTCCAAACATTTATCCATCAAAAACACAAAGAATAAAGAATAGAAAAACTCAAGAACATCACAAGATGTTGCCCACAACAAGAGGAACAAATTACTCTCTAATGGAAGGTTGGAAATACTTACTATTTTCCAAGCTTTTCTTGATTTTTCTTTCTTTTATCTCTAGCATTCTTTGCCTTCCTTTAATGGAGTTTTTGGTTTTAAAGTGAATTAGGTTAAAAGCAAATGAAATGATAAACAATATATACAAGCTTGGAAAAAGCCCTTGGCCGAAATTGGTAAGGCAAATTACAAGAATATTAATTTCATCTTCATTTGTCTTTCATTTGTTCAACTTGGTTAAATATCTAAAACAACTTTAAAGATATTTAATTTAGTCAACAAATGCAACTTAGAAAAATATAACTCTTATATTTTAAAGTGTCATGGCCGAAATTGATAAAGAATAAAGGAAAAAATATTTTTCATTTTTCAAAGAAGTTTGAACAAATATCTTAAGAAGTCAAAATCAATTCGACAACCTTTTCCTTTAATGTAAAGTCAAACTTTTACACTTATAATCATTTCCTAACTTTATCATTTATTCATAAATGTTGCTCTAGTGCTCTACGAGTATGTTTCATTATTGAGACCCTCTAGATTCAGGTGTATCTGTCACGAAATCAAATTTCGTGTCCATAATCTATCCACCCGTAGATTATGACGATCACGGATAATCTCGCTGAATCATACAGGTCGAGGTCATTGCATACGTATAATCCCTCCGTCACAGGTATCCAGATAATCCCAGAGATATAGATGTGAACGTCATATCTCTATAGGTATTATCTCGTCGACGTATCTATTAGCAATCTTTAAATAACACTCGGAACTTACTTCCGATGTATACTGTGGCCACAGATTTAACAGACTGCTAAATATATATGGACTACCTATGCTCTGTACATAGAACTGACGGATCCTATCTTGACGCACACAGGATATCCTGAGGATCGATCCACACCCAACGAACAGGCGGAGGTCTGATCTAAATAGATCGGTGACGTGACTACCATCTAAGTGTGGAGGATGTCTCATATATCCATAGTGGTGTCTCAAGTCGAAGGACCACTATGCAACTCAACCCGAGAAGATTCTTATTGACGTTGGTGTACCATCCATTAAGAATCTTCGGTGAGTCGTTCAGTGTTTATCCACTATAAACACATACACGTCTATACGAGTCTCTATAGACTCATGGTTCATTGGGATAAACCATCGGACCAAGTCTCGATATACGACATGTACTAGTCTCAACGGATTTGACCAACCGACCCGTGTTAGCAAATCTTGACCAGGAACTATGTTTGATAATATTCATATAGCATTGACACTTCCCAATGTCAATTACAAACTAACTTTGTAACTGTATACTGCATTATATATTATCGGGCCTTTGTCTAATATATATATATCACTAAACCACATTTAGTTTCAATCTAATCGTAATCAGATCGAATACGTATATAAAAACAAGATGTGCAACCATAAATAAGTAATATTATGGAATAAAGGATGTTCGTATTCATGAATCAGACATAAATACGGTCCGGATTGGCGCTCTGAGCACCAACCCCAACAATTTCTCCCACTTGCTCTAGTGCCAATCCACGGTATCATATATTCATCTCAATGTGCATCGTATGCACATGGCCCTCAAAAGCTCACCCAGTACTTAAGAGGTAGGCAACAAAAAACAAGTCCGCTATGACATATTGAGTTTGTCAAACAAACTCCATCGTTTCCCATAGTCGCATCATTCATATTTTTTAGAATCTAGATTATACATTAATATGACTCTGATGCTACATCAGTATTGTGCTACAGCTACTGAGTTGTCCAAGTATTTAAGGATCAAATCCAAAATACTATGAAGAAAACCGCAAGCACAATAACAATCCAAAACTTCTATTTTATACGGTCACTATGCAACTTCATAAGTCAATACTTTATAAGTTGCATTTAATTCCACTATAAAAGTAGAATCCTTCGTGACACTCCCACTGCATCTTTTCTGACTCTTTATGACGTAAACTGTCTAACGTCATAATTAGTCTCAAAACTAATATGACCCTAATGGTTGCAGACTATATTCTCCATGAATTAGAAACTCGTTCTTAATATCTCAAAGATCATAAAGAACGTGTTTCAAGATCCATCATATGGTCTATAGGATGTCAAAATAACTCGTAACAATTACGATTAAATCGACATTGATAATCACACATAATAAAGTATTTATTATGTCATCATCAAATGATACATAAGATTGATTAGACATTCTAATCAATATCTCTTTCGAAAAAGGAATAATCTTTTACGAAAGATGAATACTTTATATAAGACACACAATAACTGTCCAACATTTATACTAATTGTCAAGCCTAGTTATGTCATTTATTCGATCATATCTAATGTACGAATAATAGGAGTATCTCACAAGTCTCTTGGTTTATATCTTATATAAAACTTTATATCAAATGTTGATGGTGTTTTTAGGCGCTGCAGTATTTAAGACGATGCGGCAGGGATAAAAGAGGAAAGGCCAACCATGCTCGGAAACATCAAGAAGTGCCAACCCAAGCAAACTTGTCCGAGTACCCGGGCAGTATACAGGTCGGCAGAAGCATTCTCAAATACGAAAGATCACTTGTGGACGACCATATCAAGAACCAGCCACAACTCAACCGACCACTTTGGTTCAGATGACCGAGCACTATAGAGGTCGGCAGGAACACTCTCAGCATAAAAGGTTGTCATGGCCGACCTCATGAAAACCGACCAGATAGCGAGGCGTGTTCAGGAAGATAGAGCATCATATTTTCTCAGATAATGTGACAAATTATCATACTTTCATGCGGAAACTGATGAAATTAGTATCTTAATAGGATAAAAGGAGTAAAGATAGTTTGAAATTAGGAATCCTTGAGGAAGAAGGAGATTGACTCAACTGGGAACCCTTGTAGAAGAAGGAGTCTGATTTCTGTTATTATAAATAGGAGGGTAGAGCATGTGTAAAAGGCATATGAAAATAATCATCACAAAAGTAGTGATCAGAGTCATCAAAACTCTGATTTGTAAAAGTAAAGAAGAGACCCGAGGAGTGTATTTGAGTAATAAAAAGCACCACCCTGTTCTTGTCCGTGGACGTAGGTCGGATCAAGATCCACCGAACCACGTTAAGTCATCTTGTCTGATTGGTGTATTTTTTGCTTTCCGCTAAGTTTGCTTTTGGTTTCCCTCATAACCAAACAAATTCACTATTGAAGGAGGATTCCCTCAGGAGTGATATTCCCATATTACCCTGAGACTAAAATCCACCGTCAACAGTTGGCGCCGTCTGTTACTCCATGTACTTCCATCAGGAGGATAAAGTTCTCGATGTGGGATTTTGGGTCGGAGTGACCTTTGTATGGCTCCATGGTCGGCATGTTAAATCGCTTCGGGAACTGTGCTGACCTTATCTCTTCCGTAAGGGGAGACTCCTCTTCCTCGCTTCGGGTGTCTCCCGTGCCGGTCTTGAGGCCTTCTCCCCATCTGGTTATCTCTTTTCTCAACCAAGACTTTATTTCACGGGTTGTGCCCCCGTGCCGCCTTCTGTATCCTTCTGTTTGCCTATCGTTCCGGGCGTGGCGTTCCTTAAGCCTGGAGACCTCTTGTGCGTCTTCGTTGTACTTTCTGTCCTCTCTCTCGTAGTTTTAAAAACTGTCGGAGGAGGGGTTGGGTGATTGTTCCTCCTCTTCTTCTTCCCATGCGTCTTCTGATCGTGGCTCTCTTCCTACCACTTCAGATCTTATCCCATGGGGGCCTCTCTTTCTGGGTCCCTCGTCCTCGCTTACATCTACTACTCTTTTCCCTATTTCCCTCTCTTTCTTCTTCTGGCTAGTCCCGGTTTCTGGTTTCTCGTTGTTTGCTCCTTCCATTCTTTCTAGTCGATCCATCATAGACCTCATGCTATCTTCCATCTTTTTCATCCAGTCCATTGCCGGATCTCCTGGTTGGTGATTTCCGCCCTCCGCCATTTGTCTTATCACGTGAACGGCTTTTTGTGAAGTTCCCCACAGACGGCGCCAACTGTTGACGGTGGATTTTAGTCTCAGGGTAATATGGCAATATCACTCCTGAGGGAATCCTCCTTCAATAGTGAATTTGTTTGGTTATGAGGGATACCAAAAGCAAACTTAGCGGAAAGCAAAAAATACACCAATCAGACAAGATGACTTAACGTGGTTCGGTGGATCTTGATCCGACCTACGTCCACGGACAAGAACAGGGTGGTGCTTTTTATTACTCAAATACACTCCTCGGGTCTCTTCTTTGCTTTTACAAATCAGAGTTTTGATGACTCTGATCACTAACTTTTTTTGATGATTATTTTCAGATGCCTTTTACACATGCTCTACCCTCCTATTTATAATAACAGAAATCAGACTCCTTCTTCTACAAGGGTTCCCAGTTGAGTCAATCTCCTTCTTCCTCAAGGATTCCTAATTTCAAACTATCTTTACTCCTTTTATCCTATTAAGATACTAATTTCATCAGTTTCCCCGTGAAAGTAGGATAATTTGTCACATTATCCGAGAAAATAGGATGCTCTATCTTCCTAAACACGCCTCGCTATCTGGTCGGTTTTCCTGAGGTCGGCCATGACAACCTTTTATGCTGAGAGTGTTCCTGCCGACCTCTATAGTGCTCGGTCATCTGAACCAAAGTGGTCGGTTGAGTTGTGGCTGGTTCTTGATATGGTCGTCCACAAGTGATCTTTCGTATTTGAGAATGCTTCTGCCGACCTGTATACTGCCCGGGTACTCGGACCAGTTTGCTTGGGTCGGCACTTCTTGATGTTTCCGAGCATGGTTGGCCTTTCCTCTTTTATCCCTGCCGCATCGTCTTAAATACCGCAGCGCCCTCAGGTGGGTCCACAGTTTCCCGACCCTTAGGAGGTTTCCCCCAGACAGAAAAAACAAAAGATCCTACTGCCTACACCACAATCTAAAAGGGCACACAACCGATGAATGTAAGGACCTGCGGGAACAAATGGAGGACCTGGCCCGGAACGGGTACCTGAACAATTATATCGACCACGAGATCATGGCCGCCAGACAAAGGGCAAGGAATCGAGAGGTGAACGTCATCGCAGGAGGGGCAACGCTGGCCGGAGACTCTAACGGGTCGAGAAAGAATTACAGCCGAGCACGGGGGACAGAGGTGCTGAAAACAGAAAAAATCCCAAACCCATGAGGAAATCGGTCAACACCCATTATGTTCACCGATGAAGACGCTCAGGGGTAAGTTTCCCCCCTGACGACGCACTAATAATCAAAGCAACAATCGGCGGCACAGAAGTGGACAGAATCTTGGTGGATCCTGGGAGCGCGAAGACATACATAATTTCCAAAGAAACTTTGGAGAGCCTGGGGGTAGAGTACACAGCTCTAACCGAGGACAGCACCCCCTTGAACGGTTTCGGGGGTTCAACGGTCGTCCCGCTGGGAAGAATTCAACTAGCAATGACGATCGGAGCCGCCCCCAAAACCCGAACAATCATGATAAACTTCACTGTAGTAGACTGCATGGAGCAGTTATCAAGTCATTGTCGGCCGCCCCTTCATGATGAAAACCAAGGCCGCAATGTCCTGTTATTACTTAAAATTGAAGTTCCCCACACGGGAAGGGATCGGGATCGTATGCGGAAGCCAGAAGACAGCCCGCAGCTGTTTTGCCACCTTCTCGCGAGAGACCCTCTACGTGGAAAGAGGCACCAAGAAGAGACAGAGAGACGAGGACGACGAGAACACGAGGAAAGACCCTGCTCCCCGGCCCGATAAAGCTGCACGGCTCGGAGCAGCCGAAGAATTAGAAGAAGTAAAACTGTTCGGGCCGAAGAGAAAAGCATAAAAATAGGGGGAAGTCTGGACAAGGCCCTAAGAAAAGACTTGTTGGAATGTCTACAAGAGTACCCTGACGTTTTTACGTGGGGACATGATGACATGCCCGGAATCAACCCAAAATTCGTAAGTCATCGCTTAGCAGTAAACCCGTCACAGAAACCAGTAAAATAGAAGAATATTCAACCAGGAGCGGTGCAGAGCAATAGCAACCGAGGTGGAAAAATTGCTGAAAGCAGGTTTTATCCGGGAAGTAAAATACCCAGAATGGGTGTCCAACGTGGTATTGGTGAAAAAATCTAACGGAAAATGGAGAATGTGCGTAGATTTCACCGACCTCAACAAAGAATGTCCAAAAAGACAGCTTTCCCCTCCCAAATATAGACCAGCTGGTAGACACAACAGCCTGCCAAGGGCTGCTAAGCTTCATTGACGCTTTCTCGGGATACAATCAAGTCAGAATGCACCCTGCGGACGAGGAGAAGACCACCTTTATCACTGACCAAGGACTGTACTGTTATAAAGTAATGCCTTTCGGATTGAAGAATGTAGGGGCGACTTTCCAGAGACTGGTGAACAAAATCTTCAAACCGCTCATCGGCACAACCATGCTGGTATATGTCGATGACATGTAACGATGTCCGGAGAACCAAGGGACCATGTGGCCGACCTGAAGAAAACTTTCGAACTCCTGAGGAAACACAATTTAAAGCTCAATCCAGAGAAGTGTGCATTCGGGGTAGCCTCAGGAAAATTTATGGGCTACATGGTAAGTTCACGAGGTATTGAAGCAAACCCGCAAAAGATACAAGCCGTGCTAGACCTGAAATCACCCCGGACAGTTAAGGAAGTACAAAGCCTTGCAGGAAGGATCGCCGCACTCAACCGGTTCATCTCACGGGCAATCGACAAATGCCATCCTTTCTTCAAAGTCATCAAAAAGGCTAAAAAAGGGGTCGACTGGACACCTGAGTGTGAAGAAGCCTTCCAGCACCTAAAGCAATACCTGGCACGGCCCCCTCCCCTAGCCAAACCCCTCCCAGGGGAGACGCTGTATCTATACCTGGCTGTCTCAAAGCATGCAGTAAGCTCGGCACTGGTACAAGAGACCGACCATGTCCAGAAACCAGTTTACTATGTCAGTAAAGCCCCGCTGGACGCAGAAACTCGATACCCCATGCACGAACTCATTGCCCTTTCCCTGGTCACTGCAGCACGAAAGTTACGACCCTACTTTCAGGCCCATCCTATCAAGGTATACACGGATTATCCCCTGAGATAGATCTTGCAAAAACCAGAGGCCTCAGGGAGACTGATGAAGTGGTCAGTAGAAATAAGCGAGCACGACATCTCCTACCTCCCAAGAATAGCAATAAGAGGGCAAGCCTTAGCGGACTTCATAGCAGAACTCACATAACCCCAGATCTTGGCCGTAGAAGAAGACAGGTGGGAAATGTCTGTAGACGGATCCGCAAGCTCGCACGGCTACGGGGCAGGGGTAGCACTAAAAAATGGAAAGGGAGAAGAAATACTGCTCGCCCTCAAATTTGCCTTCAAAACCACAAACAACGAAACAGAGTACGAGGCAATACTGGCCGGACTAAGGCTATATACGGTAGCAGGGGTCCACAATGTAGTGATCAGGAGTGATTCTCAGCTAGCAATACAACAGCTGAAAGGGGACTTTCAAGCCAGAGAACCAGCAATGGTAGCTTACTTGGCCGAAGTGAAGAAGTGGATGGAGAAAGTGGGAAACGTACTCTTCGAACAGGTCGGACGAGAAGACAACTGAGAAGCAGATTCCCTAGCCCGACTCGCCTCCTCAATGAGGACAGAAGACCCCAGAGTAATCCCTCTTATATACCTCCGAGAAATAAGCATAGGGGAAACGGAAGTAGATGTACTAGAAGAAGAAGGCCAAGATTCATGGATGCAACCGATTAGGAGATATCTGGAAACAGGAGAAACCCCTGAAGATAAAAGGGAGGCCATGAAGCTGAAGTTCAAGAGCACCAAGTTTCCCTGATTGAAGGAGTACTCTACCGGAGAGGGTACACCGTACCCCTCCTAAGATGCTTGACACCAGAAGAAGCAGACTACGTGCTCAGGGAGATTCACGCAGGCATCTGCGGAAGCCACGCCGGGGGAAGATCAATCACCTTCAAAGCCTTAAGGCAAGGGTATTACTGGCCGACCATGCACCAGGATGGCGTAAGGATAGCACGGAAATGCGAAGGTTGCCAGAAAAATGCCAACCTCTACCATCAGCCGGCAGAGCAGCTGACCACCATATCCAGCCCCTGGCCCTTCGCACAGTGGGGGCTAGACATCATAGGGCCAATGCAATCGTGGCCATAGATTACTTTACCAAATGGGTAGAGGCGGAGCCATTGTCCACCATCTCGGAAAAGAAGGCCATAGAGTTCCTGAAAAGAAATATAATCTGCCGGTTCGGAATCCCCCGAGCAATCATCACCGACAACGGAAAGCAATTCGACAGCAGGGGATTCAGGAAACTTTGTGAAGACCTCCAGATAACTTTGAAATTCGCCTCGCCGGCCCATCCCAAGTCAAACGGGCAGGTTGAAGCCACCAATATAAAACTATCAAGTCAAACCTAAAAGCTCGACTCGGATCAAGAAAAAGCTTATGGGTCGAGGAGCTACGGAGGTACTGTGGGCACACCGGACGACCTTCAAGGATTCAACAGGAGAGACACCCTTCACCCTATCATACGGATGTGAGGCCGTCATTCCAGCAGAGATCGGAATATCAACCCACAGGGTCCGCCACTTTGAGAACGAGCGGAACGAAGAACTCATCAAAAGCCACCTCGACCTGATCGAAGAAAGGAGAGAGCAGTCAGCAGTAAGAGCAGTAATCTACCAACAGAGAATGGCCCGCTTCTACAATAGGAGAGTCCGGACCCGCTCTTTCCTACCAGGTGATCTAGTGCTAAGAAGAGTGACTCTGAACACCCGACGACCAGAAGAAAGATCGTTAGGTGCCAAGTGGGAAGGACCCTACAAAATCACCGAGGTGGTAAGACCAGGGGCCTACATCCTAGAGCATCTGGACGGCACGAGGTTAAAGAAACCATGGAACGCCGAAATGTTAAGAAAGTACTTCCCGTAAAAAATCAACTTTCCTTTCCTCTTTATTCTTCTTCTTTTTGCAGAAACCTGCCAAAGCACCGAATCGGAACAACTGTTGTAAAGAGGGCAGCACGCCCCCAAGCATGAATAAAAATTCCTTTTCTGGCAAAATCCTTTAAAAGCAAAAACAACCACCACAGGGACGATTCAGAACTTCGGCTCAGGGCTAGATTTCGTTCCGCCGAGGCCACTGAGATAAAAAGCTCAGGGTCGGGCCATGTCCCACCGAGTCTGCCCTTTGGACTGGGGACGTAACATTCCCCCAGGACTAAGTGATTATTACAGCTCGGGGTTGGGCCATGTCCCACCGAGTCTGCCCTTTGGACTGGGGACGTAACATCCCCCAGGACTAAGTGACCTCCCCACACTTACTATTCTTACAGCTCGGGGTCGGGCCATGTCCCACCGAGTCTGCCCTTTGGACTGGGGACGTAACATTCCCCCAGGACTAAGTGATTCTTACAGCTCGGGGTCGGGCCATGTCCCACCGAGTCTGCCCTTTGGACTGGGGACGTAACATTCCCCCAGGACTAAGTGATTCTTACAGCTCGGGGTCGGGACATGTCCCACCGAGTCTGCCCTTTGGACTGGGGACGTAACATTCCCCCAGGACTAATGATTATTACAGCTCGGGGTCGGGCCATGTCCCACCGAGTCTGCCCTTTGGACTGGGGACGTAACATTCCCCCAGGACTAAGTGATTCTTACAGCTCGGGGTCGGGCCATGTCCCACCGAGTCTGCCCTTTGGACTGGGGACGTAACATTCCCACAGGACTAAGCGATTCTTACAACTCGGGGTCGGGCCATGTCCCACCGAGTCTGCCCTTTGGACTGGGGACGTAACATTCCCCCAGGACTAAGTGATTCTTACAGCTCGGGGTCGGGCCATGTCCCACCGAGTCTGCCCTTTGGACTGGGGACGTAACATTCCCCCAGGACTAAGTGATTCTTACAGCTCGGGGTTGGGCCATGTCCCAACGAGTCTGCCTTTGGACTGGGGACGTAACATTCCCCGAGGACTAAATGATTATTACAGCTCGGGGTCGGGCCATGTCCCACCGAGTCTGCCCTTTGGACTGGGGACGTAACATTCCCCCAGGACTAAGATTCTTACAGCTCGGGGTCGGTCCATGTCCCACCGAGTCTGCCCTTTGGACTGGGGACGTAACATTCCCCCAGGACTAAGTGATTCTTACAGCTCGTGGTCGGGCCATGTCCCCCGAGTCTGCCATTTGGACTGGGGGACGTACAACATTCCCCCAGGACTAAATGATTATTACAGCTCGGGGTCGGGCCATGTCCCACCGAGTCTGCCCTTTGGACTGGGGACGTAACATTCCCCCAGGACTAAGTGATTCTTACAGCTCGGGGTCGGGCCATGTCCCACCGAGTCTGCCCTTTGGACTGGGGACGTAACATTCCCATAGGACTAAGCGATTCTTACCAACTCGGGGTCGGGCCATGTCCCACCGAGTCTGCCCTTTGGACTGGGGACGTAACATTCCCCCAGGACTAAGTGATTCTTACAGCTCGGGGTGGGGCCATGTCCCACCGAGTCTGCCCTTTGGACTGGGGACGTAACATTCCCCCAGGACTAAGCAATTCTTACAGCTCGGGGTCGGGCCATGTCCCACCGAGTCTGCCCTTTGGACGGGGGACGTAACATTCCCCCAGGACTAAGTGGATTCTTACAGCTCGGGGTGGTGGGCCATGTCCCACCGAGTCTGCCTTGGACTGAGGACGTCCGTAACATTCCCCCAAGACTAAGTGATCTTACAGCTCGGGGTCGGGCCATGTGGTTAGACAGTTATGACCCATAGCGTCACTATTTTGAAATTGCCTTTTACCATTTTGTAATTTATTTACTTTGATATATAAATGGTAAAAGTCCCTATGATTAATTCCTGATTGAGATGATATGAGACAGTATCAATCCATAAAGGTTTAATCATTAAATATCCCTAGTCGTAGTATTATCGAGATTGGACATCGATAATGCGGAATAGACTAGTACTGCACTTGTGCGTGTTGTGAGGGCACAACGGCATAGTTCTCATATATTTGAGTATTGGATACTTATGCAAGTGCGGTAGGAGGTTGTGTTTTACCGATGGTACGGAAAACAGCTTCGCTCTGGATAGACCCCACGGAATCCCATTGGTAGTATGTCTGTGTGTCTATGGGAGTCCGCTTCAGGGTAGGTGCATATGGCTTAACCTGAGACTTGCATCGCTAGTACTTGCGACAATCGGTAGACTTTAGATTTGGTCGTCCAGGGCTTTAACAGGTTCTGTGTACACCTCTTCTAGGTTTATCGGGAATCGTAGTGTATATGGTGTGATGTCAAGACGGAAGTATCACTTCAGACATATGGAGATGATGATCGCGCGCAGGATACAGAACTAGTACTCTATAATGGTTGCAACCATCGGGATAATATGACAAGGTCAGGATTATCCGATTCATTCAAAGAGACTAGTGCTTGATGTCCGATATATGTATCGTACGGGGCAGACACATCTCCAGCCCCAGGCCTTACATGTGATCATCCGATACTGGACTGCTATACACTATACTACGGTATACTACGCCTGTTATAGATCTTATTTCCAGTAAGAATATTTCTGGAGAATTGGGTAGGCATGGCGTTTTGCTAGAGGCTAACCTTGTCTTGTAAATCGGTAAAAACGTAGTACTTGGTACGTACGTGTTCGGATAGTCCGACGACCGTATTTACTGCCAACATATCCAGAGATCTCTTGGGTCGCTTCCCGAAGATTCACCGATGACGTATGATTCGAACTCAATTATTCTTGGATTAATTGCGGAGAGACTTTATCTTGGATAAAGTATTATTTGAAGAGAGAGATAGATTAATTTGGAATTAATCGTTAAAATAAATATATTTGATATATTAACAAAATTCGATTTCGACGCGGAATTAGAATTAGATTTTAATTCGGGCAAAAGAATTAATTTAGAATTAATTCATTAGCGACATGAATAGTAATTATGCTAGGCATAATTATTTAATTAAATTCGATTTAAATAACGTCGCGACGGAAAGTCGTTAATTCGGAATTATCGAACCCGAGCCCGGGAGTGTTTGCGGGCCCACTCGCATTCGGAATCAAGTGGGGCCCACATGTCACATCAACCATCACATCACTTGTCATTAAATTCACTTTGTGTGATGGGTTTAGGTGATAGTGTGTACAACACTCAAAGGCAAGGAATGGTGATAGATTTGTGTCATACACCTACTAAAAGGTAGGTATATGTTTGACAATTATTATGACACAAATATAAATTGATTTTGAAATCAAAAATCATTATCCTTCTCTCTTTCGTCTTGACCGAAACTGTGAAGTTTCATAGCCCTCTCCACTTTCTGTTTTTGTTTTTGTTGCAAAAACTTGAAGAAATTGTGGTGTTTGGAACATTAAATCACATATAAGGCTAGCACCTTCAAGGGATCATACAAAGGTGTTATGGAAACTAATTCTTGAGCTTGGAAGGATCAAGAAAGCTTGGAGCTCCCCACTCACCTTGGCCGAAACTTCACTGCACAAAGGAGAAAATTTTATTTCACCAACGCATCCGTATTCCGATCTTTGTGAGTATGATTCCGCCCTACTTCAATATTGTTCATTCATTTATATATATATTTGTTTGCTCTTTTGATCTTGGGACATGGATTAGAATTTCCAACAATGGTATCATTGAGCTTAAAGAGCATGAAAATATATTAGGGTAATATTTGGGAAAAATTGATTGAAGCATGATTTGATGATTTTGATTGATTAAGTATGCTTAAATGTATGTTACATTATGTTATACATTATCAATTTCATGAAAAATAAATTGGATTAATTTTTCCCCTCTTGGAGAGGCTTGGCCGAATACTACCTAGACCATGGAGATGATGATTTGTTGTTTATATGATCATTGGATGACTTTAAACGAACATAAAATGACGATTTGTGATTCGATTGGATTGAAAACAAAATCGGTAATTTTTCATCACCTTGGCCGAATGCATGGAAGAAGATTAGGGACTTGAATTTTTGATTAAATAATGTTGGACAAGTATTTAAGATAAAAATATGATTAATGGATTAATTTGATATTTTGGAAATATTGATTTAAAGGATTAATCATGACATTACACTTTAATTAATTAAGTTATAAAATTTGGAATTTTAAAATTTGATTAATTGGGCTTTATTTTGAATTGGGCCTAAAACTATTATATTTTGGCATAATGGGCTTGGTTGGACCAAGTAGGTTTGGGCAAATTGGATTGGATCCAAAGTTGGGCCTAAATCACTCCATTAAGTCCAAATGTAATAAATGGGCTTTTAAGTTTAATTGGGCCTTATGGGCTTGATATTGATTTTTATGGCAAATGAGGGTGATTCCTTATTGGGCTTGGAAATTGGGGTTTGACCCACATTGACCAAGGCCCAAGCCTAATGAAATCAATTGAAAGCCCATCGGACTTTAATTAAACGGACATTGGATGTTAATTGGGCTTTGAGACCCGATAGAATTAGATTTGAAATCTAAGTCATAAAAGCACAATAAAAGTGTAAATATTTAATTTGGAATTAAATATAAGGATTAGTATTGAATACGACTTACTTAAATGGATTTGACGAGTAGTTCGATATAATTCATGAATTCGTTACAAAGTACTTATTCTCAAAAACGAGTTGGACTCGCGCAAAAGCAAAAACCATTGGTTGAACATTGTGATTGTCACCTAATTAAAGACTAATTAATTGGATTAGATTGGTTGTATAACATGCATTGAATGAATGAATGTGGATGTTGTATGAATAGTGTATATCGGATGGATATTAGAAGGGGAAGGGTAATTTTAGAAATTATTGTAAATTCAGAATTTATTAATTGGACCTGCGTGTCCAGCCTTTCTCTTATTATGTCTTTGTATTCTCTTCTCACCTAATTCCCCTCAATGTAAATGAGGTTTCTCTTATTGTCTTATGTAAT
This sequence comes from Zanthoxylum bungeanum, assembly GCA_019454045.1. Classification (NCBI taxonomy): domain Eukaryota; kingdom Viridiplantae; phylum Streptophyta; class Magnoliopsida; order Sapindales; family Rutaceae; genus Zanthoxylum; species Zanthoxylum bungeanum. The sequence goes on from SKCR01037742.1 coordinate 90,687, forward strand.
TGGGTAGAAGTAGAATAGTGCTAGCCGGGGAGAGGAATGAGTTATTTGTTCTAGGAACAAATTGTTATATATCCATCCGCATATCACTATTATTTTATTTTACGTGCTTTTTATGATGTTTTAGAAGCATGCTTAAGGGTGTATAATGATGAGACCTAACAAAAGATAAATTAATTGGTTGCCAATTACACGAAAATCCCTCAAACAATATTAAGCGATTTTCCTTCCGTTGAGTGATTCTTTCTCAAGATCCGAAATTGGCATTGGTTTGTTGGCCAAAGTCAAGACCTTTGTCAATTGAGGATGGTTTGAATCATGAGAGTTTTGTTCCATATCGGTGTCTTGTCCAAGTTGTGATTTGTTGGCCAAAGTCAAGATCACTTCTTGTCCATCGACATTGATTACGAAACTTTCCATGTCAATGGGTCCCGCTTAACTGGAATCATTAAGTTTGTTGTGCCAAAGCCAAGACTTAGTTGATTCAGAGGAAATGGTTAGGAAAATGTATTGGATACATTACATATGTATTAGATATATATGTTTCAGACTTGGATGTCCACCTACCGGATCTAGGAATTGGATGGGATCCAATTGATCTTCGAGTCTACCTAGTTAAATATCATACAACTTGTTGGCCTAAGTCAAGGTTGTGTGTTATTTAACGGGATCCTAGCCCACTAGGAAATTGGTTTCCGAGTACTCGACAGAGGGTTAGAGACTTGTAGAAATAGTGGGAGGCTAGTATTGAATTTGCAATTTCATTCAGATACTTAGCTTTACGCGCTTACAAAATTTATTTCGTCAATATTTTAATATTAGTTGGACTAATATAATGTTATTTTTTCTTGTTGTAACAGTTTTGACTGTACCCATATATCGTTAACTAGATAGTTAGACTATCGTAGTTAATAGTTAGATGGCAAACAAAGCGAATGTCCGTGACATAATCATGGGTGAAATGTTATTTAAGGGCACGAACTCTCGCACACTGGGAAATGAACCTCAGTGATTAGTCCTTGGGGCAGAGAGGCGTATACACCATAGAGACCTCTCAGCCTGAGCCCACTGAGCCACTTGAGCTGGGAGTTATGGAGAACCTCATAGCGATGATTGTGTACAACTCAGTCGATTCATGCTTGCTTCCATGACTCAACACTTTGTCGCCAGGATAGGGACTTGGATCCTATAATATGATGGTATATTAAAGGATCTTCACAGCACTAATACGAGGATGGGAGGGTAGAGTTGGTCAAGAAGAAAACTCTTTCGCTCACCGTATGACTGATGTGTTGGAAAAATAAAACCAAGCCCCAAGATCAACAAGAACAAGCAAAAATATATAAATACATGAATGAATAAATTGAAGTATGGCGGAATCATACTCACAATACTTGAAAATGGATGCTAGATGATGCGAAAACTCCTCCCTTGTGCAGTGAAGCTCTCGGCCAAGAAGAAAAGAGGGACTCCAAGTCGAGTTTGATCCTTCCAAGCTCAAGGATTAGTTTCCCATATCACCTATGTATGATCCCTTGAAGGTGCTAGCCTTTGTTGTGATTTTGAATGCACAACTTCTTCAAATCTTGCCACAAAAAATTGAAGAGAAGAATGAGAGCCAAAAACTGCTTGCAAGTTTCGGCAATGTGAGAGAGAAAGTTGAATGATTTTTGTTACAAAAAATCAATTTATATTTATGCCATAATATTTATTAAATTAATAATAAACTTATGACACAAATCATGCAATGGCTTAGAGTGTCAAACACTCAATTTCCATGCAAAACCATTGAGTGCATTGTACACTATCTCCATGCAATGCATTAGAATTAAATAATGCATAATATGACATGTGTCATGTGGGCCCCACACGTTTCCAAATGAAAGTGGGCCCACGTGCACTCACGCGTTCGGGTTCGATATTTCCGAAATACCGAACTTACGTCGCGACGTTAATTAAATCGAATTTAAATAAATAATTGCGCCTAGCGAAATTATTATTTACGTCGCTAACGAATTAATTCTAAATTAACTCGTTTGCCCGAATTAAAATCTAATTTTAATTTCGCGTCGAAATCGAATTTCGATTATTATATCGAATATAATAATTTACGATTAATTCCAAATTAATCGTTCTCTCTCTATGTATAGTACTTTATCCAAGATAAAGTCTCTCCGTAATTAATCCAAGATTAATCGAGTTTGAATCATACGTCATTGGTGAATCTTCGGGAAGCGACCCAAGAGATCTCTGGATATGTTGGCAGTAAATACGGCCGTCAGATTATCTGAATACGTACGTACCAAGTACTACGTTTTTACCGATTTACAAGACAAGGTTAGCCTCTAGCAAAACGCCATGCCTACCCAATTCTCCAGAAATATTCTTATTGGAATATAAGATCTATAACAGGCGTAGTATACCGTAGTATAGTGTATATCGAACCAGTATCGGATGATCACATGTAAGGCCTGGGGCTGGAGATGTGTCTGCCCCGTACGATACACATATCGGACATCAAGCAACCAGTCTCTTTGAATCGGATAATCCTGACCTAGTCATATTATCCCGATGGTTGCAACCATTATAGAGTACTAGTTCTGTATCCCTCGCGATCATCATCTCCATATGTCTGAAGTGATACTTCCATCTTGACATCACACCCAATACACTACGATTCTCGATAAATCCAGAAGAGGTGTACACAGAACCCGTTAAAGCCCTGGACCACCAAAACTAAAGTTTACCGATTGTCGTAAGTACTAGCGATGCAAGTCTCAGGTTAAGATCATATGCACCTACCCTGAAGCGGACTCCCATAGACACGCAGACATACTACCAATGGGATTCCGCGGGGTCTATCCAGAGCGAAGCTGTTTTCCGTACCATCGGTAAAACACAACCTCCTACCGCACTTGCATAAGTATCCTATACTTAAATATATGAGAACTATGCCGTTGTGCCCTCACAACATGCACAAGTGCAGTACTAGTCTATTCCGCATTATCGATGTCCAATCTCGATAATACTACGACTAGGGATATTTAATGATTAAACCTTTATGGATTGATACCGTCTCATATCATCACAATCCGGAACTAATCATAGGGACTCTTACCATTTATATCAAAGTAAATAAATTACAAAACGGTAAAAGGCAATTTCATTACTACATAGTTAATTTTGTACAATAATACAATATCATTTACAAAATAGTGACGCTATGGGTCATAACTGTCTAACAATCTCCCACTTGGCCTATAGCCAGTCACTCAAGCATCTAATACCTGAACTATGTATGTGTCGCTCAAACTTTTCCCGAGGAATTATTTTCGTCAGCGGATCTGCAATGTTGTCCTCTGATGCGATCTTTCGATCTTCACATCGCCACGATGTATGATCTCTCGAATCAGATGGAATCGTCGAAGAACATGTTTGGATCGTTGATGAGACCTTGGTTCCTTAGCCTGCGCTATGGCCCCGCTATTGTCACAATACAATAAAACGGGCTCAGCTGCTAATGGAACTACTCCTAATCCAACTAGGAATTTTCGGATCCAAACCGCTTCCTTTGCTGCTTCAGCTGCTGCAATGTACTCCGCTTCAGTTGTTGAATCGGCAACAGTATCTTGCTTGGAAGATTTCCAGCTCACTGCTCCGTTATTCAAGCAAAATATGTACCCGGTTTGCGACTTGAAGTCGTCTCTGTCGGTTTGGAAACTTGCATCGGTATACCCAGATACCTCAAGTTCTCCATCTCCATAGATTAAGAAAACATCCTTAGTTCTCTTAAGATACCTAAGGATACTCTTAACCGCCATCCAGTGATCCTTTCCTGGATCGGCCTGATATCGACTACACATGCTCAAAGCATAGGACACATCAGGTCGTGTACATATCATGGCATACATGATCGATCCAACTGCCGAGGCGAACGGAGTCCGACTCATGTTGTCTCTCTCATCTTGTGTTTTAGGACACATGTCCCTAGATAGATAGACGCCATGTGATGTTGGCAACAGTCCCCTCTTGGACTGATCCATGTTGAATCTCTTCAACACTTTATCAATATATGTACTCTGGGAGAGTCCAAGTAGCCTTCTAGATCTATCCCTGTAGATCTTTATTCCTAGAATAAAAGCTGCTTCTCCCAGATCTTTCATGGAGAATTTCAATGAAAGCCAAGCTTTCACCGACGTTAACATGGGAATGTCATTGCCTATAAGCAATACATCGTCGACATAAAGGACAATAAAAGTCAGTGCACTCCCACTAACCTTCTTATATACACAAGGATCATCTACGTTTTGAATGAAATCATATTCTTTTATGACCTCATCAAAACGTTGGTTCCATGACCTCGATGCTTGCTTCAGTCCATAAATGGACCGATTTAACTTACAAACCTTGTTTGCAAGTCTTGGTGCGATAAAACCGTCAGGTTGTTGCATATAAACATCCTCCAACAGGTTTCCGTTAAGGAAAGCGGTTTTAACGTCCATCTGCCATATTTCGTAATCGTAATATGCAGCTATCGCAAGCATTATCCGAATGGATTTAATCATGGCAACGGGTGAGAAAGTTTCGTCATAATCAACTCCAAGTTGTTGACGATACCCCTTCGCTACGAGCCTAGCTTTGTACGTTTGTACGTTGCCATCCATGTCGGTCTTCTTCTTGAAGACCCATTTGCATCCAATAGGCTTTACGCCTTCTGGTGCATCAACTAGTGTCCAAACTTGGTTGGTATACATGGAATCCATTTCGGCCTTCATGGCCTCTTGCCATAAAGTGGATTCGATACCTTGTATCGCTTCCTCATACGTAGCCGGTTCAGTATCCTCAATAAGATTAATATCTACATGAGGTGAGATCAGGAATCCATACCTCTCAGGTATTACCCTGACTCTCTCCGACCTACGTAGTCCTTGTGTAATTGAAGATTGTGGTTCAGTCTCATCCTGGATGGACTGTTCATGTTCCGTTCTCGATTCATTGCCAGGAACAGTATCACTACGACTTTCATCGAGTTCTACTTTCCTCCCACTAAACACTGCATTTAGGAATTCCTTCTCAAGGAAAACCGCATGTAGAGCAACAAATACTTTGTTCTCTTGTGGGTAATAGAAGTAATATCCTTTGGTTTCCCTAGGATATCCAACAAATAGGCATTTATCTGATTTGGGTTCAAGTTTGGTACCTTCCAAACGTTTGACGTATGCCCAGCAACCCCAAATCTTCAGGAATGAGAAACCTGGTTTCTTTCCTGTCCATATCTCATACGGAGTCTGTTCAACAGACTTTGACGGAACCCTATTCAAAATAAGAATTGCACTTTCTAATGCATGTCCCCAGAAGGATATAGGTAGCTCAGTGCGACTCATCATCGACCTTACCATGTCAAGCAAGGTACGGTTTCTCCGTTCAGACACACCATTTAATTGTGGTGTTCCAGGAGGAGTCCATTGTGAAAGAATACCATATTCTTTCAAGTAATCTTGAAACTCATTACTTAAGTATTCGCCACCACGGTCCGACCGTAATGTCTTAATACTCTTGCCTGTTTGTTTTTCAACTTCGTGTCGAAACTCTTTGAATTTCTCAAAAGTTTCCGACTTGTGCATCATTAGATACACATAACCATAACGCGATGCATCATCCGTAAAGGTTACGAAGTATCGATATCCACCTCTAGCCTGGCTAGACATGGGCCCACAAACGTCACTATGAACGAGGGCTAACAGTTCAGTGGCGCGTTCACCTTTACCACTAAAAGGTGATTTAGGCATTTTGCCTAATAAACAAGATTCGCAGACGTCATATGAATTTGGATCAAATCCGTCCAAGTACCCACTCTTCGAAAGTGTGGATATGCGAGTCTTGTTGATGTGTCCCAGACGACAATGCCACAAATAAGTTTCTTCCTTTGGATTACTCATTTTGATCTTTCATTTTTTTTTTATTTTATTTATATATCAAAATATAAAGACCATTATTTGCATCGGCAGTGCAAATTTCTGCATCATCTTTATATAATAACACCTGGTGTTTTTAAATACAAAAGTGTACCCATACTGGGTTAACAAAGATACAGAAATAATATTCCTAGTTAAACTAGGAACAAAATAACAGTCATTTAGTTTAAGTACATGCCCCGAGGGCAGTTCCAAAACAAAAGTGCCTACGGCCAAAACAGCAACAGAAGTTCCATTTCCAACTCGTAGATCTACCTCCCCCGAAGCCAGTCTCCTGCTATCATGCAGATCCTGCACATCAGTACAAATATGAGAACCACAGCCAGAATCAAAAATCCAATTTTTATTAAGACTAGAAGTAGTCATATTTATCTCAATAACAAACATACCTGAGGCCGGTGCCTTGCCCGCCTGTATGTCCTCCTTGTGTCCCTTGTTCATGCGGCAGTCACGCTTCCAGTGACCTTTCTTGCCGCATTTCAGGCAAACATCTTGAGACTTGTCCCTTGGCTTCCCAGAAGCCTTTGTTGACTTGGCCTTGCCTTTGTTTCTATGCTTTTTCTTCTTAACACCCCCAGTTGCCTTGAGCCCAGCTTTCGGCGTTTGAGATGTTGATGCAAAGTGCGCCTCGCGCTTGTTGCCTTTCAGAAGCTCTTTCTCTGACTCCTTGAGAATCGATAATAACTCTCCAAGAGTATCATCCGAATTCATCATTTGTAGTTGATGACAATCTGTTTCCAAGTATCGGGTAGTGACTGTAGTGACTGTAGAAGTACATCTATAGACAGCTCAGCCTCCAAGACTATACCCATATTAGCCAATTCATCAATATCGGCTATCATTTGAGTCCCATGGACCTCAACAGAACTACCATCAGTCATACGGGAGCGAAAGATTTTCTTCACTAACTCGTACCTCGCCATCCGCTTATTAGTGCGGTGAAGATCTTGCAATCTTGCCATCATATTATAAGGATCCAAGTCCCTATTTCTGGCGGCGAAAGTGTTGAGTCATTGAAGCAAGCATGATCGACTGAGCCGTGTCACAATCATCACTGTGAGTTTTCCATAACTCCAGCTCAAGTGGCTCAGTGGGCTTAGGCCCGAGAGGGTTTTGTATCGTATACAGTATCCTCTCCGCCCCAAGGACTATCCTTAGGTTCATTTCCCAGTCGGCGAAGTTGGTGCCCTTGAACACATTATCACCCATGATTATGTCACGGACATTTCCTTGTTTGCCATCTTAACTACGATAATCTAATTATCTAGTTAACGATATGTGGGTACAGTCAAACTGTTACATAAAAAAAAATAACATTGTATTAGTCCAACTAATGTGTAAATATTGACGAAATAAGTTGTGTAAGCGCGTAAAGCTAAGTATCTGAACGATAATTGCAAATTCAATACTAGCCTCCCACTATTTTCTGCAAGTCTCTAACCCTCTGTTGAGTACTCGGGAAATCCAATTTCCTAGTGGGCTAGGATCCCGTTAAATAACACACAACCTTGACTTTGGCCAACAAATTGTATGATATTTAACTAGGTAGATCTCGAAGATCAATTGGATCCCATCCAATTCCTAGATCCGGTAGGTGGACATCTAAGTCCGAAACATATACATATGTCAATGCATCCAATACATTTTCCTAACCATTTCCTCTGAATCAACTAAGCCTTGGCTTTGGCACAACAAACCTAATGATTCCAGTTAAGCGGGACCCATTGACGAGGAAAGTTTCGTAATCAATGTCGATGGACAAGAAGTGATCTTGACTTTGGCCAACAAATCACAACTTGGACAGGACACCGATGTGGAACAAAACTCTCATGATTCAAACACATCCTCAATTGACAAAGGTCTTGACTTTGGCCAACAAACCAATGCCAATTTCGGATCTTGAGAAAGAATCATTCAACGGAAGGAAAATCGCTTAATAATTGTTTGAGGGATTTTTCGCGTAATTGGCAACCAATTAATTTATCTTTGTTAGGTCTCATCATCATACACCCTTAAGCATGCTTCTAAAACATCATAAAGCGCGTAAAGTAAAGTAATAGCGATATACGGATGGATATGAACAACAACTTGTTCCTAGAACAAATCACTCCCTTTCCTCTCCCCGCTAGCACTATTCTACTCTTACCCAATTACATAATACAATAAGAGAAACCTCATTTACATTGAGGGGAATTAGGTGAGAAGAGAATACAAAGAGACAATAAGAGAAAGGCTGGACACGCAGGTCCAATTTATAAATTCTAAATTTACAATAATTTCTAAAATTACCCTTCCCTTCTAATATCCATCCGATATACACTATTCATACATCACATCCACATTCATTCATTCAAGGCATGTTATACAACCAATCAAATCCAATTAATTAGTCTTTAATTAGGTGACAATACAATGTTCAAACAATTGTTTGCATTTGCGCGAGTCCAACTCAATTTGAGAATAAATACTTATAGTATGAATTCACGAATTATATCGAACTACTCGTTAAATCCAATTTAAGTCGTATTCAATACTAATCCTATTATTTAATTCTAAATTAAATATTTACACTTTTATTGTGCTTTTATAACTTAGATTCCAAATCTAATACAATCGGGTCTCAAAGCCCAACTAACATCTAATGTCCGTTTAATTAAAGTCCGATGGGCTTTCAATTGATTTCTTTAGGCTTGGGTTTTGGTCAATGTATGGGTCAAACCCAATTACCAAGCCCAATAAGGAAATCACCCTCATATGCCATAAAAAAATATCAAGCCCATAAGGCCCAATTAATAAAAATAAAAGCCCATTTATTACATTTGGGCTTAAATGGTGTGATTTAGGCCCATTTTGGATCCAATCCAAATGGTCCAAATCTACTTGGCCCAACCAAGCCCATTATGTCCAAATATAATAGTTTTAGGCCCAATTCAAAATTAAGCCCAACTAACCAAATTTTAAAATTCCAAATTTTATAACTTAATTAATTAAAGTGTATTATCATGATTAATCCTTTAAATCAATATTCCCAAAATATCAAATTAATCCATTAATCATATTTTTATCTTAAATATATGTCCAACATTATTTAATCAAAAAATCAAGTCCCTAATCCTCCATCAAGCATTCGGCCAAGGTGATTAAAATGGTTCCGATTTCGTTTTCAATCCAATCGAGTTACAAATCATCATTCCATATTGTTTCAAGTCATCTAATGTCTTAAAATTAAAAAATCATCTAGTCCATATGCTTGCATGTATTCGGCCAAGCCCATTTGGGTTGGAAAAATTAATCCAATTTATTTTCCATGAAATTGATGATGTATAATCTAAATAACATACATCTAAGCATATTTAATCAAGCAAACTCATCAAATCATGCTTCATACAATTTTCCCCAAATAACATCCTAATATATTTGCATGCTCTTTAAGCTCAATGATACCATTGTTGGAAAAATAACCAAGCCCCAAGATCAACAAGAACAAGCAAAATATATAAATACATGAATGAATAAATTGAAGTATGGCGGAATCATACTCACAATACTTGAAAATGGATGCTTAGATGATGCGAAAACTCCTCCCTTGTGCAGTGAAGCTCTCGGCCAAGAAGAAAAAAGAGGGACTCCAAGTCGAGTTTGATCCTTCCAAGCTCAAGGATTAGTTCCCATATCACCTATGTATGATCCCTTGAAGGTGCTAGCCTTTGTTGTGATTTTGAATGCACAACTTCTTCAAATCTTGCCACAAAAAATTGAAGAAAGGAGAGCCAAAAACTGCTTGCAAGTTTCGGCAATGTGAGAGAGAAAGTTGAATGATTTTTGTTACAAAAAATCAATTTATATTTATGCCATAATATTTATTAAATAATAATAAACTTATGACACAAATCATGCAATGGCTTAGAGTGTCAAACACTCAATTTCCATGCAAAACCATTGAGTGCATTGTACACTATCTCCATGCAATGCATTAGAATTAAATAATGCATATTATGACATGTGTCATGTGGGCCCCACACGTTTCCAAATGAAAGTGGGCCCACGTGCACTCACGCGTTCGGGTTCGATATTTCGAAATACCGAACTTACGTCGCGACGTTAATTAAATCGAATTTAAATAAATAATTGCGCCTAGCGAAATTATTATTTACGTCGCTAACGAATTAATTCTAAATTAACTCGTTTGCCCGAATTAAAATCTAATTTTAATTTCGCGTCGAAATCGAATTTCGATTATTATATCGAATATAATAATTTTACGATTAATTCCAAATTAATCGTTCTCTCTCTATGTATAGTACTTTATCCAAGATAAAGTCTCTCCGTAATTAATCCAAGATTAATCGAGTTTGAATCATACGTCATTGGTGAATCTTCGGGAAGCGACCCAAGAGATCTCTGGATATGTTGGCAGTAAATACGGCCGTCAGATTATCTGAATACGTACGTACCAAGTACTACGTTTTTACCGATTTACAAGACAAGGTTAGCCTCTAGCAAAACGCCATGCCTACCCAATTCTCCAGAAATATTCTTATTGGAATATAAGATCTATAACAGGCGTAGTATACCGTAGTATAGTGTATATCGAACCAGTATCGGATGATCACATGTAAGGCCTGGGGCTGGAGATGTGTCTGCCCCGTACGATACACATATCGGACATCAAGCAACCAGTCTCTTTGAATCGGATAATCCTGACCTAGTCATATTATCCCGATGGTTGCAACCATTATAGAGTACTAGTTCTGTATCCCTCGCGATCATCATCTCCATATGTCTGAAGTGATACTTCCATCTTGACATCACACCCAATACACTACGATTCTCGATAAATCCAGAAGAGGTGTACACAGAAACCGTTAAAGCCCTGGACCACCAAAACTAAAGTTTACCGATTGTCGTAAGTACTAGCGATGCAAGTCTCAGGTTAAGATCATATGCACCTACCCTGAAGCGGACTCCCATAGACACGCAGACATACTACCAATGGGATTCCGCGGGGTCTATCCAGAGCGAAGCTGTTTTCCGTACCATCGGTAAAACACAACCTCCTACCGCACTTGCATAAGTATCCTATACTTAAATATATGAGAACTATGCCGTTGTGCCCTCACAACATGCACAAGTGCAGTACTAGTCTATTCCGCATTATCGATGTCCAATCTCGATAATACTACGACTAGGGATATTTAATGATTAAACCTTTATGGATTGATACCGTCTCATATCATCACAATCCGGAACTAATCATAGGGACTCTTACCATTTATATCAAAGTAAATAAATTACAAAACGGTAAAAGTAAAAGGCAATTTCATTACTACATAGTTAATTTTGTACAATAATACAATATCATTTACAAAATAGTGACGCTATGGGTCATAACTGTCTAACATGATGGCGCTTCAGTTGAGGTCCACGGGACTCAAATGATAGCTGACATTGATGAGCTAGCCAAGATGGGAATAGTCTTGGAGGCTGAGCGACTATAGACATGCTCTTACAGTCATTCTCGATACTTGGAAAGCAGATTATCATTAAACTACAAGTTGATGGATACGGACGATACTCTTGGAGAGCTATTATCCATTCTTAAGGAGTCAGAGAAAGAGCTTCTTAAAGGCAACAAGCGCGAGGCGCACTTTGCATCGACTCTCAGACGTCAAGGGCTGGGCCCAAGGCAACTGGAGGGTGATAAAAGAAGAGAAGAGTAAGAACAAGGGCAAGGCCAAGATGCCGATAGCTTCTGGAAGCCAAGGAACAAGTCACAAGACATATGCCTTACTCGGCAAAGAGGTCACTGGAAGCGTGAGCCGCATGAACAAGGCGATCAGAAGGGAGATCAAGGCGGGCAAGGCACCGACCTCTGGTATGTTTGTTATTGAAAAAACATGGCTACTTCTAGTTTTAAAAATTGGATTTTGATTCTGGTTGTGGTTCTCATATATGTACTGATGTGCAGGATCTGCAGAACAGCAGGATACTGGCTTCAGGGGAGATTGATCTACGAGTTGGAAACGGAAATCCTGTTGCTGTTTTGGCCGTGGGCACTTTTGTATTAGAACTGCCCTCAGGGGCATGTACTTAAACTAAATGACTGTTATTATGTACCTAGTTTGACTAGGAATATTATATCTGTATCTTTGTTAACCCGAAATGGGTACACTTTTGTATTTAGAAACCCTTGGTGTTTATTTATAAAAAATGATGCAGAAATATGCACTGCAGTTGCAAATAATGGTCTTTATATTTTGAATATAAATGAATCTCCCCTATATAAAGTAACAAAGAAAAGGCTTAAAAAGAGTGATCCAAAGGATGAAACTTATATGTGGCATTGTCGTCTGGGACACATTAACAAGACTCGCATATCCACACTTTCGAAGAGTGGGTACTTGGACGGATTTGATCCAAATTCATATGACGTCTGCAAATCTTGCTTATTAGGCAAAATGCCTAAATCACCTTTTAGCGGTAAAGGTGAACGCGCCACTGAACTGTTAGCCCTCGTTCATAGTGACATATGTGGGCCCATGTCTAGCTAGGCTAGAGGTGGATATCGATACTTCGTAACCTTTACCGATGATGCATCACGTTACGGTTATGTGTATCTAATGATGCACAAGTCGGAAACTTTTGAGAAATTCAAAGAGTTTCGACACGAAGTTGAAAAACAAACAGGCAAGAGTATTAAGACATTACGGTCGGACCGTGGTGGCGAATACTTAAGTAATGAGTTTCAAGATTACCTGAAAGAATATGGTATTCTTTCATAATGGACTCCTCCTGGAACACCACAATTAAATGGTGTGTCCGAACGGAGAAACCGTACCTTGTTGGACATGGTAAGGTCGATGATGAGTCGCACTGAGCTGCCAATTTCCTTCTGGGGATATGCATTAAACAGTGCAGTTCTTATTTTGAATAAGGTTCCGTCAAAGTTTGTTGAACAGACACCATATGAGATATGGACAGGAAAGAAACCGGGTTTCTCATTCCTGAAGATTTGGGGTTGCTGGGCATACATTAAACATTTGGAAGGTACCAAACTTGAACCCAAATCAGATAAATGCCTATTTTTTGGATATCCTAGGGAAACCAAAGGATATTACTTCTATCACCCACAAGAGAACAAAGTATTTGTTGCTCTACATGCGGTTTTCCTTGAGAAGGAATTCCTAAATGCAGTGTTTAGTGGGAGGAAAGTAGAACTCGATGAAAGTCGTAGTGATACTATTCTTGGCAGTGAATTATCAACGGAACATGAACAGTCCATCCAGGATGAGACTGAACCACAATATTCAAGTACACAAGGACCGCGTAGGTCGGAGAGAGTCAGGGTAATACCTGAGAGGTATGGATTCCTGATCTCACCTCATGTAGATATTAATCTTATTGAGGATACTGAACCGGCTACATATGAGGAAGCGATACAAGGTATCGAATCCGCTTTATGGTAAGGAGCCATGAAGGCCGAAATGGATTCCATGTATACCAACCAAGTTTGGACACTGGTTGATGCACCAAAAGGCGTAAAGCCTATTGGATGCAAATGGGTCTTCAAGAAGAAGACTGACATGGATGGCAACGTACAAACGTACAAAGCTAGGCTTGTAGAGAAGGGATATCGTCAACGACTTGGAGCTGATTATGACAAAACCTTCTCACCCGTTGCCATGATTAAATCCATTCGGATAATGCTTGCAATAGCTGCATATTACGATTACGAAATATGGCAGATGGACGTTAAACCGCTTTCCTTAACGGAAACCTTTCGGAGGATGTTTATGCAACAGCCTGACGGTTTTATTGCACCTAGACTTGCAAACAAGGTTTGTAAGTTAAATCGGTCCATTTATGGACTGAAGCAAGCATCGTGGTCATGGAACCAACGTTTTGATGAGATCATAAAAGAATATGATTTCATTCAAAACGAAGATGACCCTTGTGTATATAAGAAGGTTAGTGGGAGTGCACTGACTTTTATTGTCCTTTATGTCGATGATGTATTGCTTATCGGCAATGACATTCCCATGTTAACGTCGGTGAAAGCTTGGCTTTCATTGAAAAAGATCTGGGAGAAGCAGCTTTTATTCTAGGAATAAAGATCTACCGGGATAGATCTAGAAAGCTACTTGGACTCTCCCAGAGTACATATATTGATAAAGTGTTGAAGAGATTCAACATGGATCAGTCCAAGAGGGGACTGTTACCAATATCACATGGCGTCTATCTATCTAGGGACATGTGTCCTAAAACACAAGATGAGAGAGACAATATGAGTCGGACTCCGTTCGCCTCGGCAGTCGGATCGATCATGTATGCCATGATATGTACACGACCTGATGTGTCCCATGCTTTGAGCATGTGCAGTCGATATCAGGCCGATCCAGGTAAAGATCACTGGATGGCGGTTAAGAGTATCCTTAAGTATCTTAACAGAACTAAGGATGCTTTCTTAATCTATGGAGATGGAGAACTTGAGGTATCTGGGTATACCGATGTAAGTTTCCAAACCGACAGAGACGACTTTAAGTCGCAATCTGGGTACATATTTTGTTTGAATAACGGAGCAGTGAGCTGGAAATCTTCCAAGCAAGATACTGTAGACGATTCAACAACTGAAGCAGAGTACATTGCAGCAACTGAAGCAGCAAAAGAGGCAGTTTGGATCCGTAAATTCCTAATTGGATTAGGAGTAGTTCCGTTAGCAGCTGAGCCCGTTCCATTGTATTGTGACAATAGCGGGGCTATAGCACAGGCTAAGGAACCAAGGTCTCATCAACGATCCAAACATGTTCTTCGACGATTCCATCTGATTCGAGAGATCGTACATCGTGGCGATGTAAAGATCGAAAAGATCACATCAAAGGATAATATTGCAGATCCACTGACGAAGGCTATTCCTCGGGAAAAGTTTGAGCGACATGTACATAGTTCAGGTATTAGATGCTTGAGTGACTGGCTATAGGCCAAGTGGGAGATTGTTAGACAGTTATGACCCATAGCGTCACTATTTTGTAAATGATATTGTATTATTGTACAAAATTAACTATGTAGTAATGAAATTGCCTTTTACCGTTTTGTAATTTATTTACTTTGATATATAAATGGTAAAAGTCCCTATGATTAATTCCGGATTGAGATGATATGAGACAGTATCAATCCATAAAGGTTTAATCATTAAATATCCCTAGTCGTAGTATTATCGAGATTGGACATCGATAATGCGGAATAGACTAGTACTGCACTTGTGCGTGTTGTGAGGGCACAACAGCATAGTTCTCATATATTTGAGTATTGGATACTTATGCAAGTGCGGTAGGAGGTTGTGTTTTACCGATGGTATGGAAAACAGCTTCGCTCTGGATAGACCCCGCGGAATCCCATTGGTAGTATGTCTGCGTGTCTATGGGAGTCCGCTTCAGGGTAGGTGCATATGGTCTTAACCTGAGACTTGCATCGCTAGTACTTTCGACAATCGGTAGACTTTAGTTTTGGTCGTCCAGGGCTTTAACAGGTTCTGTGTACACCTCTTCTAGGTTTATCGGGAATCGTAGTGTATTGGGTGTGATGTCAAGACGGAAGTATCACTTCAGACATATGGAGATGATGATCGCGCAGGATACATAACTAGTACTCTATAATGGTTTCAACCATCGGGGTAATATGACAAGGTCAGGATTATCCGATTCAAAGAGACTAGTTGCTTGATGTCCGATATATGTATCGTACGGGGCAGACACATCTCCAGCCCCAGGCCTTACATGTGATCATCCGATACTGGACTGCTATACACTATACTACGGTATACTACGCCTGTTATAGATCTTATATTCCAGTAAGAATATTTCTAGAGAATTGGGTAGGCATGGCGTTTTGCTAGAGGCTAACCTTGTCTTGTAAATCGGTAAAAACGTAGTACTTGGTACGTACGTGTTCGGATAGTCCGACGACCGTATTTACTGCCAACATATCCAGAGATCTCTGGGTCGCTTCCCGAAGATTCACCGATGACGTATGATTCGAACTCAATTAATCTTGGATTAATTGCGGAGAGACTTTATCTTGGATAAAGTACTATTTGAAGAGAGAGATAGATTAATTTGGAATTAATCGTTAAAATAATATATTTGATATATTAAACGAAATTCGATTTCGACGCGGAATTAGAATTAGATTTTAATTCGGGCAAAAGAATTAATTTAGAATTAATTCATTAGCGACATGAATAGTAATTATGCTAGGCATAATTATTTAATTAAATTCGATTTAAATAACGTCGCGACGGAAGTTCGTTAATTCGGAATTATCGAACCCGAGCCCGGGAGTGTTTGCGGGCCCACTCACATTCGGAATCAAGTGGGGCCCACATGTCACATCAACCATCACATCACTTGTCATTAAATTCACTTTTGTGTGATGGGTTTAGGTGATAGTGTGTACAACACTCAAAGGCAAGGAATGGTGATAGATTTGTGTCATACACCTACCAAAGGTATGGTATATGTTTGACAATTATTATGACACAAATATAAATTGATTTTGAAATCAAAAATCATTATCCTTCTCTCTTTCCTCTTGACCGAAACTGTGAAGTTTCACAGCCCTCTCCACTTTTCTGTTTTTGTTGCAAAAACTTGAAGAAATTGTGTGTGTTTGGAACATTAAATCACATATAAGGCTAGCACCTTCAAGGGATCATAAAAAGGTGTTATGGGAAACTAATTCTTGAGCTTGGAAGGATCAAAGAAAGCTTGGAGCTTCCCCACTCACCTTGGCCGAAACCTTCACTGCACAAAGGAGAAAATTTTATTTCATCAACGCATCCGTATTCCGATCTTTGTGAGTATGATTCCGCCATACTTCAATATTGTTCATTCATTTATATATATATTTGTTTGCTCTTTTGATCTTGGGACATGGATTAGAATTTCCAACAATGGTATCCCACCGAGTCTGCCCTTCGGACTGGGGACGTAACATTCCCCCAGGACTAAGTGATTCTTACAGCTCGGGGTCGGTCCATGTCCCACCGAGTCTGCCTTTTGGATTGGGGACGTAACATTCCCCCAGGCCTAAGTGATTCTTACAGCTCGGGGTCGGGCCATGTCCCAACGAGTCTGCCCTTTGGACTGGGGACGTAACATTCCCCCAGGACTAAGTGATTCTTACAGCTCGGGGTCGGGCCATGTCCCACCGAGTCTGCCCTTTGGACTAGGGGGCGTAACATTTCCCCAGGACTAAGTGATTATTACAGCTCGGGGTCGGGCCATGTCCCACCGAGTCTGCCCTTTGGACTGGGGACGTAACATTCCCCCAGGACTAAGTGATTCTTACAGCTCCGGGTCGGGCCATGTCCCACCGAGTCTGCCCTTTGGACTGGGGGACGTACATTCCCCCAGGACTAAGCGATTCTTACAGCTCGGGGTCGGGCCATGTCCCACCGAGTCTGCCCTTTGGACTGGGGACGTAACATTCCCCTAGGACTAAGTGATTCTTATAGCTCGGGGTCAGGCCATGTCCCACCGAGTCTGCCCTTTGGACTGGGGACGTAACATTCCCCGAGGACTAAGTGATTCTTACAGCTCGGGGTCGGTCCATGTCCCACCGAGTCTGCCCTTTGGACTGGGGACGTAACATTCCCCCAGGACTAAGTGATTCTTACAGCTCGGGGTCGGGCCATGTCCCCCGAGTCTGCCCTTTGGACTGGGGACGTAACATTCCCCCAGGACTAAGTGATTCTTACAGCTCGGGGTCGGGCCATGTCCCACCGAGTCTGCCCTTTGGACTGGGGACGTAACATTCCCCTAGGACTAAGTGATTATTACAGCTCGGGGTCGGGCCATGTCCCACCGAGTCTGCCCTTTGGACTGGGGACGTAACATTCCCCCAGGACTAAGTGATTCTTACAGCTCGGGGTCGGGCCATGTCCCACCGAGTCTGCCCTTTGGACTGGGGACGTAACATTCCCCCAGGACTAAGTGATTATTACAGCTCGGGGTCGGGCCATGTCCCACCGAGTCTGCCCGTTGGACTGGACGTAACATTCCCCTAGGACTAAGTGATTCTTACTGCTCGGGGTCGGTCCATGTCCCACCGAGTCTGCCCTTTGGACTGGGGACGTAACATTCCCCAAGACTAAGTGATTCTTACAGCTCGGGGTCGGGCCATGTCCCACCGAGTCTGCCATTTGGACTGGGGACGTAACATTCCCCCAGGACTAAGTGATTCTTACAGCTCGGGGTCGGGCCATGTCCCACCGAGTCTGCCCTTTGGACTAGGGACGTAACATTCCCCTAGGACTAAGTGATTATTACAGCTCGGGGTCGGGCCATGTCCCACCGGTCTGTCTGCCTTTGGACTGGGGACGTAACATTCCCCCAGGACTAAGTGATTCTTACAGCTCGGGGTCGGGCCATGTCCCACCGAGTCTGCCCTTTGGACTGGGGACGTAACATTCCCCCAGGACTAAGTGATTATTACAGCTCGGGGAGGCCATGTCCCACCGAGTCTGCCCGTTGGACTGGGGACGTAACATTCCCTCAGGACTAAGTGATTCTTACAGCTCGGGGTAGGGCCATGTCCCACCGAGTCTGCCCTTTGGACTGGGGACGTAACATTCCCCCAGTCTAAGTGATTCTTACAGCTCGGGGTCGGGCCATGTCCCACCGAGTCTGCCCTTTGGACTGGGGACATAACATTCCCCCAGGACTAAGTGATTCTCACGGCTCGGGGTCGGGCCATGTCCCACCGAGTCTACCCTCAGGACTGGGGACACAACACTTCCCCAGGCCCAAGTAGCCATCACAGCACGGGGTCGGGTTACGTCCCACCGGGCACAAAAATATTTGAGAAAAGAAGACAACCGAGTAAAGAAAACATGCAGGGCAGGAAACACAACACACATTCAAAAGATAGAAATATAAAAATATCATTAAAACCAAAAAATGTTATTACAAGAAACAAAATGTACAAAGGGCCCCGTTCGGGTTACCCCTATTCAATCAGCCCGCGCAGGAGCAGGTAGCACTTCCTCAGCTAGCTCGGACGACGGGAGAATAGGCTCAGCCTCAGAGGAAGGAGCCACAGCCTCAACCTCAGCAACTTGGGGGGCCTCAGCTTCCGGGGCCAGAGATGACACAGGCACCACATGGCGGTCCTCCGAAGAAACCGGTACGGACGGCCGGGGCAACTGAGACCGGGTCAGGATCCATCACTCCCTCGGAGGATGAAGGCAACCACCTCTTAAACTCCTCCTCGGATATCTCTGACCTGCAGTAACGGATGCCGCGTAAACAGGGTCCATATCCAGATCGGGGAAAACCACAGGAAGGATCTCCGCGCAATCACCGACCCCCTCAAGACGGATGGAATCCCTCTCGGCTTCCAGCTGCTCCTCCCTGAATTTTATCTCGGCCCGGGCCTGGTCCAACTCTTCCTCCCGGGACCTCATTTCGGCTCGGACCCGATCCATCTCCTCCTCTTTAGTCCGCAGCCGATATTCAAGGGATCCCATATCCACCTTGAGGATCCTGTTATCAGCCTGGACCCTCTCTAGTGCCGCCCTAGCCTCCTCAGCATTCTTCCGCTCCACCGTGACAGCAGTCTTAAGACCCTTATTTGTTTGGAGAGCCTCGACCGCAGCAAGCTCAGATCCTGGGTCTTGTCTTCAGCACTAGCAAGCTTGGCCTCCACCTCGGACAGCCGGTTCTGAATCCTCTGGGCCTGACCACCCTCAGATAAAAGGCTCAAGAACAAATCCTTGTTCCTGGCCGACAAATAAGTCATCTGCAAAAAAAAAAAAAAGGAGAGGAAATCAAATCTTGAAAAAACACTAAGTCATGAAGACACGTCGGTACAAAAGAAGGAAAGCACATACCGCGGCCATCTGGGAGCACATCTCCTTCACCACCTCCTCGGGAGACAGGTCCTCATACCTCGAAATTTTCTCAGGAGGTATCGCTTCGGCCAGTTCATTGAAAGCCTGAACAAGGTGGGAAGTAGACTCTCTGATGCCCTCCCCGAGGTCGTCAACACCGAGGATCACGGAACCCTTCCGTTTCTTGGAAGGGCCCCCTAGCGCCCTCCTCTCCACCTGAGATGGCGCCCTCCTCTCCGCCTGAACTGGCGCCTCCCTTGGCGCCTCGCCTCCTCATCTTCCACATCCCTTGCAACCTGAAGGTCCACAGCACCAAATGGACGCTTCCTTCTCCTAGATGGCTTTGGGGGACTACCAGAACGGATGATGACTGCCCCTGAAAGTTGATCTTGAGAGCCCGGATGCTCCACCTCATCAGACACCCCGCACAGCCCCGGATGAAGCAGCCCGTTTCTGGGAAGCACTGGAGCTCCCACCGGGAGAGGACTTCTTCGAGGAACCGATCAAACGGTCAAGATACTTTGGCCGCCTAGACATACCTGAAAAACAACAGTAGCAAGAGAGCAGTCAGTACAAAAAAAAAAGGGGGGGGGGGGGGGGGGGGCGACGACCTCCTATCCGACCCGGGACTTCGGGGGAACGACCCTAATAAGACCGTACTCAACAAAAGCAGCATCATCCACCAGGTCCCTCCAGTGGCCAGCATATCACCGAGCCCATACCACCCGCTCCCGGACCTGGTGAGAAACCTTGGGAGCATCTCTCCAACAGGTTGAGGAAGGGCAAAGAAAGTCAGAAGCCTAGTATAGAAAAAACTAAAAGGCAAAAAGTGAAGGGTAGTAGATCCTAACCTCCCGCCCTGAAGATATCCGGGACCGAGACATCCTCCACATAAAATCGCAGAACGCGTCCCCAATCTCCAGTGGCCCAGAACCAAAGGTCCTTAAAGTTTTTGTTAGAGTCAGGGAGATTATGGACAAGATGGGAGGAATCTGCATACGCCGAGAGGTAGTACCATCCATGGTGTGACCGATGATTGGCCTTCAACCTATATAATCTCTTCACTTCCTCTAGTGAAGGCTCGCCCAGACCTGCTCGGTGCCAGATCACGTACAGGCCGGCCAGGATTCTCCAACTGTTCAAATTCAATTGGCAGGGAGCAATTTTCATCTCGGCCAACATCCAGGCGAAGTACCGTTGGATAGGGAGCCGGAGACCACACTCAAAAAAAATCGGAAGAAGGGCCACCGAACCGTTACCAGGCTGACTAGCGCGGTCAGAAGAGTGAGGAACCTCAAGGGCGATGTCGATTGGGATGTCTTACCGTTGTCGAAGCACCGCCAAATCCTCCTCGGTAATTCTAGAAGGACGGTCCATATCCAGAGCCGAGCAGTCCAAATCGCCAGGCTCCGGATCCCTACGAGGAACCCTCTGATGGTAAGTGTCTTGCTCCACTTCAGAAGGGGTAGGGGTTGTATCCAGGTCCTATACACTAGGGTTTCCCGAGCCCGAGGAGGGTTCTCTAGCAGGGGGAGACGAGGGGTGTGCAGGAGAGGAAGGCAAGAGACGGTCGCCTGACATCCTAAGACAAATCAAAGCAAAGGAAGGGGAAGGAGATCAGCTAAATGCCAAACTCACCATACGGGAAAACAAAAAGGGGGGATGTCCAGAAGAACTACGACCTAAAAGGGACCAGAGGATGCCCTAAAGAAACACTCAAAAATAAATCTCTCCCTAGCAGCAGATAGAAAAATAAAAAGAGAGAGGAGGCCGGAGAACTTACTTGGCTTCGGTAGGCAGGAGAAGAAGCAGAGGTATCAGAAGAAGCTTGGGGAAGTACGCAGACAGGAAAATGGAGTTCTTTTTCTTTTTTTTTTTTTTCAAAAATCGCCAAACAGTTGCACAGGAAAATCTTCGTCTCCTTATAAAATCGAGAAGGAAAACATTATTGGCCGTTAAAACAAAGAAAGACCCCTGGATGAACGTCACTTGTCAATCAGAAAGGAAAACTCGAATGGACGAGATTAAAATGCTGTAGGAACATCCCTGCACAGCCAAATTCTTCTCTACTTTTGGCGGGAAGCGGGTAGATGGTCGACAAGTGTCAGACCCACAGCAAAACCCTAAAGACGATTTGACAGGCATTTAAGAAGACATGACGGTTTGCGTCTCCAGGAAAGATGCTTGGAGGAAACGGCAAGAGAATTTCTTTTTTAAAACATTCTGGGACGACCACCCGAAGACGATCAGCACACCATCTTCATATAGTTCCCGGTACCAACTCACATACTCGTTGGAACCGAGAACTAGGGGACAGATGTTGATGGTGTTTTTGGGCGCTGCAGTATTTAAGACGATGCGGCATGGATAAAAGAGGAAAGGCCAACCATGCTCGGAAACATCAAGAAGTGCCGACCCAAGCAAACTGGTCCGAGTACCCGGGCAGTATACAGGTCGGCAGAAGCATTCTCAAATACGAAAGATCACTTGTGGATGACCATATCAAGAACCGGCCATAACTCAACCGACCACTTTGGTTCAGATGACCGAGCACTATAGAGGTCGGAAGGAACACTCTCAGCATAAAAGGTTGTCATGGCCGACCTCATGAAAACCGATCAGATAGCGAGGCGTGTTCAGGAAGATAGAGCATCATATTTTCTCGGATAATGTGACAAATTATCCTACTTTCACGGGGAAACTGATGAAATTAGTATCTTAATAGGATAAAGGAGTAAAGATAGTTTGAAATTAGGAATCCTTGAGGAAGAATGAGATTGACTCAACTGGGAACCCTTGTAGAAGAAGGAGTCTGATTTCTGTTATTATAAATAGGAGGGTAGAGCATGTGTAAAAGGCATCTGAAATAATCATCACAAAAGTTAGTGATCAGAGTCATCAAAACTCTGATTTGTAAAAGCAAAGAAGAGACCCGAGGAGTGTATTTGAGTAATAAAAAGCACCACCATGTTCTTGTCCGTGGCGTAGGTCGATCAAGATCCACCGAACCACGTTTAAGTCATCTTGTCTGATTGGAGTATTTTTTGCTTTCCGCTTTTTGCTTTTGGTTTCCCTCTAACCAAACAAATTCACTATTGAAGGAGGATTCCCTCAGGAGTGATATTCCCATATTACCCTGAGACTAAAATCCACCGTCAACATCAAATATAACAAGACTACTCCCACTGATTTCAACGGAGTAAAGAAGACTTAGGTAAATCTTTTACCTCACAAACATCTCATTATTACTATAATAATGGCAATGTCATTAGGATATATAACACTAGAAAGTAATTTGTACACTCCCACTAACCTTTTATCACATATGTATTCTATATACTTTGACAAGATCAGAACAATATGACGATATCAAAAATAGAGAACACATATTTCTGGAAGACTTATCCGAGTCTACAATAGGCTCTATAAGCTAGCACACTAAACTGCGATCTCAGTATAACACAAACTCTAGGGCCATTTCAGAATGAACTCTTCAAATAAGGAAATCACAACTGATCTCTTATCTGAATAAGTCATCCAAAAACCCACTTTGCATTCTTTATCTAAAATATACAGTTTATTATCAACATTAACCAATATATCTTTTATTGTTCAATTAGCGTGACTAGAGATAAGTTTTCTCAGAATCTACAATAGATTGCTGAGTATAACTTTTCTCACTGTCATACTATAAAGGTCAAACCTTTAATAAGCTCACATTGCTTCCGTTGTGCAAACAATTAGCACATATCATGAACTAATTCATAATGAAAGCGTAATCAAGTTCAAAACTTGATCGTAGTAAGCTATGAACAATCTTAGATCTAAGGTTCAATGGTGAACTTCCAGAATCGATATCAAATATCGCTTCCATTAAAAGTCATAGGATATTTTTCTTCAATAAGAAAACAACGGAACCATTAAGTATCAAATACTCGTGAATGATTCTGTTATCCTATTGGACTTGCACAGAAGATGTATAAGGGTTGTTTCATCTTATTAATTACATAGTTCCATTTATAATTTATCATTCTCACATTTGATTTCAATAAGTCAAGTCTTTTCTACAATAGTTAACATCTGATGTTACACACTAAGTAATAAAACGATTTTATTACTTAGAATCGTAGGAAAGATATTCTATTAAATAGAATACAATATTCTATTAAACAGAATAAACGATAAAGTTTTACTTATACCTCCAAGGTGTAAGTAATTTCCATTATATAACTATTATATAAAAGAAACATTCAAATCTTAAACTTTTCAAGATTCGGATTTTCTACCTATACATATCATATATGTAACTGTAGAAATTAATGGAACATTAATTAAATAGATGAATTAGTGTTACTGGAGCATAACCCCAAGAGTATTGAAACTAATCGGTAACATTCAATATCAAACGAATCAAATCATATAAGATCCGATTGCTCCCACTACCGAATTCCATCAAGATGGAATCGTGGAAGAACAATATTGAATATGAATCATATTCATTAAATAACCTTAGAACTAATTGCTTTAAATTCAAATGTTTGATCGTATCAAAGATCTTTGAACAGTTCAAAGACATGTAATGAATTTTAAGGATCAAGTTTTCAAAATTCTTCAGATTGAATATATTTGAACAAGTCAAAAATGTTCAATCTTCGTTTCATCAGAACAGATTGAAAGTTCTTGATACTTTTAAGACTTTCAATATGTGTTCCTTCAGAAACACGTAACTAAGTTATGAAAATTCATCAACTAAGTTATGAAATAAAGAAAACTACCTTAAGCAATTATTATTCATTAAACCACATACATCCAATGTATCAGTTTAAATAAATTTGGTGGTCCAATGACAATTATTGGTTAAACGAGATCTTAATCACCTTCCTGAATACAATATTCATTAAATGGATAAGGATATATGGTGTGATCTAGTATCAAACCATCCATTACCACACAGAATAAGCATCAAATTCTTAAGTGATTAAACTCATAAAGCACCGTTCTAAATTATTTACTTTACCGAATAATTTTTCTTAATGTTTATCTCTACGTCAATGACACTACTAGTTATTATAAATAAGTAACAATTGTTTATAAAGAACAAGTGACTATCCAATAGTCGCGAGTTCCGATATCATATATCAAAATAATCGTTAACCAATATTTCAAATAACTAGACGGGAGATCTGGTATCCAATACCTATAGTTGTAGTATTATGAAAATCGATATTTTCTATAAACAAATATACGCATGTCCTTTCTTTAGCTTTACTATTTGCATTCAACTATTCACAACAATTGTAAATAACTGATTAGCAAATTGTGTCAGACACATTACCTCTAAAGGTAATTAAAGCTTAGAAACGTCATTACTAGATAAACAAATACCAAATAGGGCTTTCTTATGCCAGTCAAGAATCTCGAGACATGAACTAATTTAAGTCAATTCTTACTGCATAAGAAACTATTCTCTCTAAAGTATTATATCCTAAAGGGGATACCTATCTAGATTATCTATCATGACTTAGAAACTAAGTCATTAACCATCTTTATTTTTCAAGAAAATCGGAACAACAGTTCCCGATGGTTTAGACTAATCTAATAATATCCTATTCTATTAGTATCTAGAACATATTCTAGAATAACAACAACCAAGAGTCTAGTCAGATAACATATCAAAATATGTGTGCAGTAAATAAAAGTTTAATTCTATCTACTATAGAATAAGGAAACAAACAAGCGGCAATTTCCATAATAACATACACTGCCTAAGTTATGGAATATTGTAAACTTAGCAGTGTCTCCCACTATTTTTACGTAATGCCGTAATCCCCAACGGAAAGATGAGAATTCAATAATTAAATCGAATTCCATAATGGGAAGAGGACCCCATGAATATATTTCGACTCACAGCAGAGGCACGGTCTCGCCGACGTATATTCATAGGTAGACAACTAATTGTCAATCACTCACTAGTGACTCCAAGGTTCCGGTCCTGGCCGTTTCTCATTGTCGCTGCGAAGGCAGGCCCACAAGGAGACGTACCAAGGTTAAACTCGTCAATGATAAGCTGAAGTTACTTGCGTAACCCAGACAGCTAGGGCACGTTCAGGATTCCGCTTTCGCTTGAATTTATCTAGTATCTAATATACATTCGGCATAAATAAATTTCTATTAGCTACATCCTCACAGTAGAGGCACGGTCTCGGATGTAGTCAACGAAAATATATTTATAAACCGTATTGACAAGACGGACCAAGAAACAAGTATTCCAAATACTAGTTACTTTAAAACCTTATTAAGCGGGGATATTCCATTAATCGTCATACACCCTAAATCTAATCAAATTAGATTATAACATGCATGTATAAAGTCAAGAAAACATGATTAAACATTGAATAAAATAAGCTAATCATTTATGGAGGCCTAGAATCAGAGTCGCTCTGATGCCATTTTGTAGGGGTTTTTCGGGGCTAAATCCGGTAACGCACAGAAGCGGTGGAAAATCATATTTTCCAATTTCAAAAATTTTTCTCGGATTAATTAAAAAACATATTTATTTAATTATCCCATAATCAAATTATGAAATAAAATTCAAATAAATCATATTTAAGTGAATTTACCAAATTGCCCTTATACTTGGTATTTTGTCCATTTTAGTCCGAAATTGATCTAATCAATTTTGAATGATTCTAAATCATTTCTAAGATGAACTTAGCAAGTTCAAAACATCAAAACACCAAAAGCCACCAAAAATCCCAAATTTCTAATCCTTGGCCGAATGCACCTCCAATGTGCCATTTTGTGCACTTTGTCATTTCATGCATCAAAACACATCAAGATGTAATCCAATGAACATGAAACTTTATATGCATCATATACACATCCAAATGCAGAACATATATGAAAATCCCCAAATTTGGAATTGATCATGAACCCTAATTTTTCAATTTCATCAAATTGGACAAATTAGACCAAATTGGTTTAATCCAATACTTCAATCATCTTTCTTCCATCCAATCAAAGTCTCAACCCAATGAAACAACTCAAGATCAAATCTAGGTCATCTAAGAGTGGGTCAAAAACTCTAGATTAGCAACATGGTTTCCAAAACCTTAAAAGAACACTTATAACTACACTAGTCACAAGCTTTCTCCATATACATGCTCTACACTTTCACCAAACATTTATCCATCAAAAACACAAATAATAAAGAATAGAAAAACTCAAGAACATCACAAGATGTTGCCCACAACAAGAGGAACAAATTACTCTCTAATGGAAGGTTGGAAATAATACTATTTTCCAAGCTTTTCTTGATTTTTCTTTCTTTTTCTCTAGCATTCTTTGCCTTCCTTTAATGGAGTTTTTGGTTAAAGTGATTAGGTTAAAATCAAATGAAATGAAAACCAATATATAAAAGCTTGGAAAAGCCCTTGGCCGAAATTGGTAAGGCAAATTACTAGAATATTAATTTCATTTCATTTGTCTTTCATTTGTTCAACTTGGTTAAATATCTAAAACAACTTTAAAGATATTTAATTTAGTCAACAAATGCAACTTAGAAAAATATAACTCTTATATTAAAAGTGTCATGGCCGAAATTGATAAAGAATAAAGGAAAAAAATATTTTCATTTTTCAAACAATTTTGAACAAATATCTTAAGAAGTCAAAATCAATTTGACAACCTTTTCCTTTATGTAAAGTCAAACTTTTACACTTATAATCATTTCCTAACTTTATCATTTGGTGATATATTTATATTTTAATTATATTAATCATTTAACAATTAAATAATTAAATAATTAATTAAATAAAAATATATCAAATATATGTATTATATTTACTTTAAATATCTCAAATACATATATTGATCATATATGTCAAATACCTTTATTTGACCATTTATTAATGGTATTTAATAATATCATATATTAAATACAAATACACATTAATTAGGAAATGACGGTTCGGCCCGTTCGCATGTATTTTTCGTTTAACGATTAAACGATTTATAAATAATCATCATTATTCATAAATGTTTCTAGTGCTTTACGAGTATGTTTCATTATTGAGACTCTCTAGATTCAGGTGTATCCGTCACGAAATCTAATTTCGTGTCCATAATCTATCCACCCGTAGATTATGACGATCACAGATAATCTCGTTGAATCATACAGGTCGAGGTCATTGCATACGTATAATCCCTCTGTCACAGTATCCAGATAATCCAGAGAGATAGATGTGAAGTCAAATCTCTATAGGTATTATCTCGTCGACGTATCTATTAGCAATCTTTAATAACACTCTGAACTTACTTCCGATGTATACTATGGCCACAGATTTAACAAACTGCTAAATATATATGGACTACCTATGCTCTGAACACAGAACTGACGGATCCTATCTTGACACACACAGGATATCCTGAGGATCGATCCACACCCAACGAACATGCGGAGGTCTGATCTAAATAGATCGGTGACGTGACTGCCATCTAAGTGTGGAGGATGTCTCATATATCCACAGTGGTAGCTCAAGTCGAAGGACCACTATGCTACTCAACCCGAGAAGACTCTTATTGATGTTGGTGTACCATCCATTAAGAATCTTCGGTGAGCTGTTCAGTGTTTATCCACTATAAACACCTACACATCTATACGAGTCTCCATAGACTCATGGTTCATTGGGATAAAGCATCGGACCAAGTCTCGATATACGACATGTACTGGTCTCAACGGATTTGACTAACCGACCCGTGTAAGCAAATCTTGACTAGGAACTATGTTTGATAATATTCATATAGCAGTGACACTTCCCAATGTTAATTACAAACTAACTTTGTAACTCTGTACTGTATTATATATTATCAGGCCATTGTCTAATATATACATATCACTAAACCACATTTAGTTTCAATCTAATCGTAATCAGATCGAATACGTAAATAAAAACAAGAGGTACAACCATAAATAAGTAATATTATGGAATAAGGGGATGTTCGTATTCATGAATCAGACATAAATACGGTCTGGATTGGCGTTCTGAGCACCAACCCTAAAAAAAGAAGGTGCCGTTTATTCAAGCGATACGTGGAGTTGTATCCCAAGTACAGACCGCACTACCGTCCATTCAGATTCGGCTACGGAATTTACGTCTGGGTTTCCTGTTGGTTTCTATAATATGTCCCAAGGAAAGATTAAGCATTGAAATACAACATTGAATATATATATAAGATGAAGTATGGCGGAATCATACTTACATTGCTTTAGTGATGAAGAAAATCAAACCAAATGGAAGCTCCAAGGTTGGGATGATTCGGCCAAGATGAGAAGAGGTGGAAAGCTCCAAGCTTTGTGAATTCCTTGCTCTATGATGGTTTCCCTATCACCTCTTTTGATCCCTTGTAAGGTGCTAGCCTTGCATGTGAGTAGATGTTCCAAACAACCTCAATATCTTCAAGTTTTAGACAACCAAAATGAAGAAGATGGAGAGCAAAAACTGCATGCAGTTTTCGGCAATGTGAGAGAGAAAAGAGAGTTTTTGTTAATTGATTTTGTTACCAAAAATCAATTTATATTTATGCCATAATGTTTATTAAATAATAATAAAATTATGACACCAACCATGCAATGGCTTAGAGTGTCAAACACTCAAATTCCATGCAAAACAATTGAGTGTATTGTACACTATCACCATGCAATGCATCATCAATAAAATAATACATATAATGACATGTGTCATGTGGGCCCCACACGTTTCCAAATGAAAGTGGGCCCACGTGCACTCACGCGTTTGGGTTCGATATTTCCGAAATACCGAACTTACGTCGCGACGTTAATTAAATCGAATTTAAATAAATAATCGCGCCTAGCGAAATTATTATTTACGTCGCTAACGAATTAATTCTAAATTAACTCGTATGCCCGAATTAAAATCTAATTTTAATTTCGCGTCGAAATCGAATTTCGATTATTATATCGAATATAATAATTTTATCGATTAATTCCAAATTAATCGTTCTCTCTCTAAATAAGGCACTTTATCCGAGATAAAGTTTCTCCGCAGTTAATCCAAGATTAATTAAGTCCGAATCAAATATCATAGGTGAATCTTCAGGAAGCGACCCAAGAGATCTCCGGATATGT
The DNA here is from genome assembly GCA_019454045.1 of Zanthoxylum bungeanum. Lineage (NCBI taxonomy): Eukaryota > Viridiplantae > Streptophyta > Magnoliopsida > Sapindales > Rutaceae > Zanthoxylum > Zanthoxylum bungeanum. The sequence goes on from SKCR01037742.1 coordinate 120,694, forward strand.
TGGCAGTAAATACGGTCGTCGGATAATCCGAACACGCACGTACCTCGTACTACGTTCTTACCGATTCACAAGACAAGGTTGGCTTCTAGCAAAGCGCCATGCCTACCCAATTCTCCAGAAATATTCTTATAGGAATATAAGATCTATATCAAGCGTAGTATACCGTAGTATTGCGTACATCGATCCAGTATCGGATGATCACATGCTAGGCCTGGGGCTGGAGATGTGTCTGCCCCGTACGAAACATATATCGGACATCAAGCAACTAGTCTCTTTAAATCGGACAATCCTGACCTGGTCATATTGTCCCGACGGTTGCAACCTTTTATAGAGTACTAGTTCTGTGTCCTGCGTGATCATCACCTCCATATGTCTGAAGCGATACTTCCATCTTGACATCACATCCAGTACACTACGATTCTCGATAAACCCAGAAGAGGTGTACACAGAACCGGTTAAGGTCCCCAACCACCAAAACCAAAGTTTACCGATTGTCGCAAGTACTAGCGATGTAAGTCTCAGGTTAAGACCATATACACCTACCCTGATGCGGCCTCCCATAGACACGCAGACATACTACCAATGGGATTCCGCGGGGTCTATCCAGAGCGAAGCTGTTTTCCGTACCATCGGTAAAACACAACCTCCTATCGCACTTGCATAAGTATCCAATACTTAAATATATGAGAACTATGCCGTTGTGCCCTCACAACGTGCACAAGCGCAATACTAGTCTATTCCGCATTATCGATGTCCAGTCTCGATAATACTACGGCTAGGGATATTTAATGATTAAACCTTCGGGGATGATACTGTCTCATATCATTCTCAGTCCAGGTACTAATCATATGGACTTTCGCCATTTATATATCAAAGTAAATAAATTACAAATGGCAAAAGGCAATTTCATTATACATAGTTAATTTGTACAATAATACAATATCATTACAAACAGTGACGCTATGGGACACAATGTCTAACAATCTCCCACTTGGCCTATAGCCAGTCACTCAAGCATCTAATACCCGAACTATGTATGTGTCGTTCAAAAACTTGCTGAAGAACAGCCTTCGTCAGCGGATCTGCAATGTTGTCATCTGATGTGACCTTCTCGACCTTTACATCGCCACGATGTATAATCTCCCGAATCAGATGGTAACGTCGAAGAACATGCTTGGACCGTTGATGAGACCTTGGTTCCTTAGCCTGTGCTATAGCCCCGTTATTGTCACAATACAATGGAACGGGCTCAGCTGCTAACGGAACTACTCCTAATCCGATTAGGAACTTTCGGATCCAAACTGCCTCCTTTGCTGCTTCAGATGCAGCGATGTACTCCGCTTCTGTTGTTGAATCGGCAACAGTATCTTGCTTGGAAGATTTCCAGCTCACTGCTCCGTTATTCAAACAAAAAATGTACCCGGATTGCGACTTGTAGTCATCCTTGTCGGTTTGGAAACTTGCATCGGTATACCCAGATACCGCAAGTTCTCCACCTCCATAAATTAAGAAAGCATCCTTAGTTCGTTTAAGATACTTAAGGATATTCTTAACTGCTGTCCAGTGACCTTCACCTGGATCGGCCTGATAGCGACTGCACATGCTCAAAGCATATGAGACATCAGGTCGTGTACATATCATGGCATACATGATCGATCCGACTGCCGAGGCGAACGGTATCCGACTCATGTTGTCTCTCTCTTCCTGAGTCTTAGGACACATGTCCTTAGACAGAGAGTACCACGTACCATTGGAACCAATCCCCTCTTGGATTGTTCCATGTTGAATCGCTTCAACACTTTATCAATGTATGTACTCTGGGAGAGTCCAAGCAGCTTTCTAGATCTATCCCTGTAGATCTTTATTCCAAGAATAAAGGCTGCTTCTCCCAGATCTTTCATGGAGAATTTTAATGAAAGCCAAGCTTTCACCGACGTTAGCATGGGAATGTCATTGCCTATAAGCAATACGTCGTCGACATAAAGGACAATAAAAGTAAGTGCTCTCCCACTAACCTTCTTGTATACACAAGGGTCATCTGCGTTTTGTACGAAATCATATTCTTTTATGATCTCATCAAAACGCTGATTCCATGACCGTGATGCTTGCTTCAATCCATAAATGGATCGATTTAACTTACAAACCTTGTTTGCAAGTCGTGGTACGATAAAACCGTCAGGCTGTTGCATATAAACATCCTCCAAAAGGTTTCCGTTAAGGAAAGCGGTTTTAACGTCCATCTGCCATATCTCGTAGTCGAAATATGCAGCTATTGCAAGCATTATCCGAATGGATTTAATCATGGCAACGGGTGAGAAGGTTTCGTCATAATCAATACCATATTGTTGACGATACCCTTCGCTACAAGCCTAGCTTTGTACGTTTGTACGTTGCCATCCATGTCGGTCTTCTTCTTGAAGATCCATCTGCATCCAATAGGCTTTACGCCTTCTGGTGCATCAACCAGTGTCCAAACTTGGTTGGCGTACATGGAATCCATCTCGGACTTCATGGCTTCTTGCCATAAAGCGGAATCGATATTTTGTATCGCTTCCTCATACGTAGCCGGCTCATTATCCTCAATAAGATTAATATCTACATGAGGTGAGATCAGGAACCCATACCTCTCAGGTACTGTTCTGACTCTCTCCGACCTACGCGGTCCTTGTGTATGTGAAGTTTGTGGTACAGACTCATCCCGGACGGTCTGTTCTTGTTCCGTCGTTGATTCATTGCCAGGAACAGTATCACTACGATCTTCATCGAGTTCTACTTTCCTCCCACTTACCACTGCATTTAAAAAATCCTTCTCAAGGAAAAATGCTTGTAGAGCAACAATACTTTGTTCTCTTGTGGGTGATAGAAGTAATATCCTTTGGTTTCCCTAGGATATCCTACAAAAGGCATTTATCAGATTTGGGTTCAAGTTTGGTACCTTCCAAACGTTTAACATATGCCCAGCATCCCCAAATCTTCAGGAAAGAGAAACCTGGTTTCCTTCCTGTCCATATCTCATATGGTGTCTGTTCAACAGACTTCGACGGTACCTTATTCAAAATAAGTATAGCACTGTTTAATGCGTATCCCCAGAAGGATATTGGTAGCTCAGTGCGACTCATCATTGACCTCACCATGTCCAACAAGGTGCGGTTTCTCCGTTCGGACACACCGTTTAATTGCGGTGTTCCAGGAGGAGTCCACTGTGATAGAATACCATATTCTTTCAAGTAATCTTGAAACTCATAACTTAAGTATTCGCCACCACGGTCTGACCGTAATGTCTTAATACTCTTCCCTGTTTGTTTTCCACTTCGTGTCGAAACTCTTTGAATTTCTCAAAGTTTCCGACTTGTGTCTCATAAGATACACATAACCGTAACGAGATGCATCATCTGTAAAGGTTACGAAGTAGTGAAATCCACCTCTAGCCTGGCTAGACATGGGCCCGCATACGTCAGTATGAACGAGAGCTAACAGTTCTGTGGCACGTTCACCTTTACCGCTAAAAGGTGATTTAGGCATTTTGCCTAAAAGACAAGATTCGCAGACGTCATATGAATTGAGATCAAATTCGTCCAAGTACCCACTCTTTGAAAGTGTGGATATGCGAGTCTTGTTGATGTGTCCTAGACGACAACGCCACATATAAAGCTCATCTTTTAGATTACTCCTTTTGAGCCTTTTGTTTGTCATTTTAGGAGATTCATTTATATTCAAAATATAAAGACGCGTTATTTGCAACAGCTGTGCAAATTTCTGCATCATTTTTATATAAATAACACCCAGTGTTTCTAAATACAAAAGTGTAACCCTGCTGGGTTAACAATGATACAGATATAATATTCCTAGTTAAACTAGGCACAAAATAACAGTTCAAAAGTTTAAGTACATGCCCTGAGGGCAGTTCTAAAACAAAAGTCCCTACGGCCAAAACAGCAACTGGTGTTCCGTTTCCGACCCGTAGATCCATCTCCCCTGACGCCAGCACCCTGCTATCATGCAGATCCTGCACATCAGTACAAATATGAGCACCACAACCAGAATCAAAAATCCAATTTTTAAAACTAGAAGTATTCATATTTATCTCAATAACAAACATACCAGAGGCGATAGCCTTGCCAGCCTTGATATCCTCCCTCTGCACAATGCTCATTCGGCAGTCACGTTTCCAGTGACCCCTCTTGCCGCAGTTGAGGCAGATGTCGCGAGATTTGTCCTTTGGCTTCCTAGAAGCCACTGTCAACTTGCCTTTGCCCTTGTTCTTGAACTTCTTCTTTCGCACCTCCAATTGCCTTGGGCTAGCCTTTGGCGCATGAGAGGTCGATGCATAATGCGCCTCGCGCTTGCTCCCCTTTAGGAGTTCCCTTTCGGACTCCTTCAATACGGATAACAGCTCTCCAAGAGTGTCATCTGTATCCATCAACTTGTAGTTGATTATGATTTGTTTCCAAGTATCAGGAAGTGACTGCAAGATCATATCTATAGTCAGCTCAGCCTCCAAGACTATTCCCATATTGGCCAACTCATCAATATCGGCGATCATTTGAGTCCCGTGGGCCTCAACTGATGCGCCGTCTGTCATCCGGGAGCGGAAGAGTTCCTTACTAGCTCGTACCTCTTCATCCGCTTATTGGTGCGGTGAAGATCACGCAATCTTGCCATCATGTTATAGGGATCCAAGTCCCTGTACTGGCGTCTGAAATGCTGGGTCATTGCAGCTAGCATAACTGACTGAGCTTGGTCACAATCGTCACTATGAGTCTTCCATAACTCTAGCTCCAGTGGCTCAGTGGGTTCAGGCGGAGAGGTCTCTGAATAGTATACAGTATCCTCTCAGCCCCAAGCACTATCTTGAGGTTCATTTCCCAGTCGGCAAAGTTTGTCCCTTTGAAGACATTATCGCCCATGATTATGTCGCGGATATTACCTTTGCCAGTCATCTTGACAACTATAGTCCAACTATAAAGTCAACGATGTTATGGGTACAGTCAAACTGTTACAAGTAAAATAACAATATATTAGTCCAACTAATTATTTAAAATATTGACGAAATAATTTTGAAAGACGTGTAAGGCTAAGTATCTGAACGAAATTGCAAATTCAATAATAGCCTCCCACTATTTTCTTCAAGTTTCTAACCCTCTGTAGAGAACTCGGGAAATCGAATTTCCTAGTGGGCTAGGATCCCGTTAAATAACACACAACCTTGACTTTGGCCAATAAAAATTGTATGCTATTTAACTTAGGTAGATCTCCATGATCAATTGGATCTCATCCAATTCCTAGATCCGGTTAGGTGGACATCCAAGTCCGAAACATATGTATAATGCCAATGTAACCATACATTTTCCTAACCCTATCCTCCGAATCATCTAGGCCTTGGCTTTGGCCAAAAACAAACCTAATGATTCCAGTTAAGCGGGACCCATTGACGAGGAAAGTTTCGTAATCAATGTCATTGGACAAAAAGTGATCTTGACTTTGGCCAATAAAAATCACGATTTGGACAAGACAACGATATGCAACAAAACTCTCATGATTCAAGTACATCCTTGATTGACAAAGGTCTTGACTTTGGTCAAAAACAAACCAATGCCAACTTCGGATCTTGAACAAGAACCATTCAATGGAAGGATATTTGCTTAATATAAATTGAGGGATTTTCGCGTAATTGGCAACCAATTTATTTATCTTTGTTAGGTCTCATCATCATACACCCTTAAGCATGCTTCTAAAACATCATAAAGCGCGTAAAGTAAATTAATAGTGATATGCGGATGGATATATAAACAACTTGTTCCTAGAACAAATCACTCCCTTTCCTCTCCCCGCTAGCACTATTCTACTACTACCCAATTACATAATACTATAAGAGAAACCTCATTTACATTGAGGGGAATTAGGTGAGAAGAGAATACAAAGAGATAAAGAGATAAGGCTGGACACGCAGGTCCAATTTATAAATTCCAAATTTACAATAATTTCTAAAATTACCCTTTCCCTTCTAATATCCATCCGATATACACTATTCATTCATCACATACATATATATTCAAACAAGACATGCTTTTACAACCAATCTAATCCAATTAATTAGTCTTTGTTTAAGTGATCATCCAATGTTCAAACAACGGTTTGATTTTGCGCGAGTCCAACTCGATTGAGAAAAAGTACATAAGGTACGAATTCGCGAATTATATCGAACTACTTATTAAATCTAATTCAATTCGTATTCAATACTAATTCAATTATTTAATTCCAAATTAAATGTTTACACTTTTAATGTGCTTTAAAGACTTAGATTCTAAATCTATTCTATTGGGTCTCAAAGCCCAACTAACATCCAATGTTTAATTTAATTCAAGTCAAATGGGCTTTCAATTGATTTATTAAGGCTTGGGCTTTGGTCAATGTGGGTCAAACCCAATTACCAAGCCCAAATAAGGAATCACCCTTAAATGCCATAAAACCAATTTTAAGCCCATAAGGCCCAATTAAATTATTAAAGCCCATTATATTATATTTGGACTTAATGGAGTGATTTAGGCCCAATTGGATCCAATCCTTTTGGCCCAAATCTACTTGGTCCAACCAAGCCCATTATGCCCAAATACAATATTAAAAGCCCAATTCACCAATTAAGCCCATTAATTAAATTTTAATATTCCAAACATTAAAGTCCAATTAATTAAAGTGTAATACCAAGATTAATACATTAAACCAAATATTTCAAAAATACCCATTTAATTTATTAATCATGTATTGTTCAAAAAAATGTCCAACATTAATTTTAACAAAAAAAATCAACTCCTTTTCATGTCCTTGTCATTCGGCCAAGGTGAGTTTTTTGTGTCGATTTGTTTTTCAATCCGATTGAATTACTAATCTACGTCCCGTATACGTTCTAAGTCATCCAATGATCTTAAACACAAAAAATTCCAATCCACTCCAAGTAGCAACACATTCGGCCAAGGCATGAATTTGGGGAAAAACATCCAATGCATTTTTCATAAAATTGATTCCATATAACATCATTCTATATACATGCAAGCATACTTATTAATCAAATCATAAGAACATGCTTCAATCAATTTTATCCTACCCATTCGGCCAAGGTTAAATTTTTGGGGAAAAATCATCCAATGCATTTTTCATAAAATTGATTCCATATAACATCATTCTATATACATGCAAGCATACTTATTAATCAAATTCACAAGAACATGCTTCAATCAATTTATCCCAAATTTTAACCTAAAGTATTTCATGCTTAACCATGGCTCCATGATACCATTGTTGGTTTCTATAATATGTCCCAAGGAAAGATTAAGCATTGAAATACAACATTGAATATATATATATAAGATGAAGTATGGCGGAATCATACTTACATTGCTTTAGTGATGAAGAAAATCAAACCAAAATGGAAGCTCCAAGGTTGGATGATTCGGCCAAGAGAGAAGAGGTGTGGAAGCTCCAAGCTTTGTGAATTCCTTGCTCTATGATGGTTTCCCTATCACCTCTTTTGATCCCTTGTAAGGTGCTAGCCTTGCATGTGAGTAGATGTTCCAAACAACCTCAATATCTTCAAGTTTTAGACAACCAAAATGAAGAAGATGAGGAGAGCAAAAACTGCATGCAGTTTTCGGCAATGAGAGAGAGAAAAGAGAGTTTTTGTTAATTGATTTTGTTACCAAAAATCAATTTATATTTATGCCATAATGTTTATTAAATTAATAATAAAATTATGACACCAACCATGCAATGGCTTAGAGTGTCAAACACTCAAATTCCATGCAAAACAATTGAGTGTATGTACACTATCACCATGCAATGCATCATCAATAAAATAATACATATAATGACATGTGTCATGTGGGCCCCACACGTTTCCAAATGAAAGTGGGCCCACGTGCACTCACGCGTTCGGGTTCGATATTTCCGAAATACCGAACTTACGTCGCGACGTTAATTAAATCGAATTAAATAAATAATCGCGCCTAGCGAAATTATTATTTACGTCGCTAACGAATTAATTCTAAATTAACTCGTATGCCCGAATTAAAATCTAATTTTAATTTCGCGTCGAAATCGAATTTCGATTTATATCGAATATAATAATTTTATCGATTAATTCCAAATTAATCGTTCTCTCTCTAAATAAGGCACTTTATCCGAGATAAAGTTTCTCCGCAATTAATCCAAGATTAATTAAGTCCGAATCAAATATCATAGGTGAATCTTCAGGAAGCGACCCAAGAGATCTCCGGATATGTTGGCAGTAAATACGGTCGTCGGATAATCCGAACACGCACGTACCTCGTACTACGTTCTTACCGATTCACAAGACAAGGTTGGCTTCTAGCAAAGCGCCATGCCTACCCAATTCTCCAGAAATATTCTTATAGGAATATAAGATCTATATCAAGCGTAGTATACCGTAGTATTGCGTACATCGATCCAGTATCGGATGATCACATGCTAGGCCTGGGGCTGGAGATGTGTCTGCCCCGTACGAAACATATATCGGACATCAAGCAACTAGTCTCTTTAAATCGGACAATCCTGACCTGGTCATATTGTCCCGACGGTTGCAACCTTTTATAGAGTACTAGTTCTGTGTCCTGCGTGATCATCACCTCCATATGTCTGAAGCGATACTTCCATCTTGACATCACATCCAGTACACTACGATTCTCGATAAACCCAGAAGAGGTGTACACAGAACCGGTTAAGGTCCCCAACCACCAAAACCAAAGTTTACCGATTGTCGCAAGTACTAGCGATGATGTAAGTCTCAGGTTAAGACCATATACACCTACCCTGATGCGGCCTCCCATAGACACGCAGACATACTACCAATGGGATTCCGCGGGGTCTATCCAGAGCGAAGCTGTTTTCCGTACCATCGGTAAAACACAACCTCCTATCGCACTTGCATAAGTATCCAATACTTAAATATATGAGAACTATGCCGTTGTGCCCTCACAACGTGCACAAGCGCAATACTAGTCTATTCCGCATTATCGATGTCCAGTCTCGATAATACTACGGCTAGGGATATTTAATGATTAAACCTTCGGGGACTGATACTGTCTCATATCATTCTCAGTCCAGGTACTAATCATAGGGACCTCTCTTCATTATATATCTATGGTGATCTAATCACAAAGATGAGAGTGCAATTTCCTTATTACATAGTTAATTTGTACAATAATACAATATCATTTACAAACAGTGACGCTATGGGACACAATGTCTAACATTTCCATCCTATATACCGCAAGAGCGGCACTCTTTCACTCATCCAATACCCCCAACACGCATCATACACACACAAGATTCAAAAAATAATTAAAATACTGTCGAAATCAATATCAAAAATCAAATAAAGATGAGTGTGGAAAGTACCCTCGGTCTAACCTTTTGCCAAATTTCGGGCTTTCATTTCACGGACGTCGGAAAGGGTTTACAGCTCCTCAACTCTCCGGTTCACAGGTTTTAACGTCTAGCTCACTGTTTTAATATTTTTTTTGCCGCATCGGTCTCCATTCTACGCTGTTCGGTCTCCGTTCTGCTACTGTTCGGTCTATGCTTTGGTTTTTTAGTGGACTGTTTCTAGTGTTTTTTTTCATGGTTTTTTTAGTGTAGTTTGTGGTGGTTATTTCAAGGATTATAAGTGCAGTATATGTTACTATTTTAAGGGATTTTAAGGCTGTTTGTTTTGGAGTGGTTTGGGTTGCTATTTGGAGGTATATTTTCGGTGATGGGGGCTGCTGCAAGGGGAGATTTTCGGTGATAGGTAGAGGTTTAGGAGGGTGCTGTTTTCGGTTATGGAGTGGAGGAGATGAGGGGAATGGTTTGTGTTATTCTTGTTGCTATTGCCGTGAGTGGCTAAGGCTCTTTGTGTTGTGATTTTTCTGTGAGTTATCTGTATGAGCTAGAGGAGTGCATGTCTTGGTTAGGGGTTGTTTATATAGAGAAGGGCTAGGGCTTCACCTTGTCTCACAAGGAATGGATTTTGGCATTAAAACGAGGATTTTATTTGGTGTTGATCAAGGAAAGTCAATGATTGAGGGGGGACAAATCTTGGCTAGATTAGGAATACAAAATATTTAATTGTTATGATTGATTTTAATTAGGCATGACATCCTTTTAATTTAGTATGTGATTTTTTTGGTTAGGAAGTTAATATATTTGATTTATCTTTATTAGGTATGATTATATTTTGTGTTTTATTTAATTGGTAAATGGTTTAAATATTTTATTTAATATTTAACGTTTAATTTATTAAATTGGGATGTGTTTTATGGGCTTTGGGGAGCTAATTGGGCTGGGGTGCGAGGCTAGCAGTAAAACCAGAAACACCGACGCCGTTCGAACGCCAATTCGAACGCTGCATGAACTTCCGCAATCTGCCTGAAGTTCGAATGAAGTAACGAACGTAGCACTAACGAAGACAGTGAACTTGTGAAATGAACTTGATGACGTACTTATTCTGAATTTCCCATTCTGACCTCTGTTTCCCGCAATATCCTTAGCTAAAAAGGTAGTGCCTCCAACTGAGACTCATCATCGGGTTTCACATGCGAAATTGCAATGCCTACAATATCGTTATCAACATTGTGTCGATTATGAAGAAACCTTTCACTTGTCGTCACGATAAATCCATTTGGATAATGCTTGCTAAAGCTGCATGTTTCATTTATGAAATATGTCAGCTTAACGGGAAAATTACTTTCCTGAAAAGGAAACCTTTTGGAGGATGTTTACAACATCCTCTCGGTTTTGTCGTACCAAAACTAAAAAACAAAGTTTGCAGGTTATTCGTTCCGTGTTTGGATTGAAGCAAGCATTGAGTTCTTGGAATTATCGCTTTGATGTAATCATAATAGTTTATGATTTAATTCAAAACGAAATGATTCTTGTGTATATAGGAGGTTAGTGGGACCGCACTGACAATCGTTGTCCTAAGTAATGATGATATCTCATTTCTTGGAGATGATATTCCCATAAAACAATCGGTTGAAAGCTTGGCTTTCGAGAACACTCTCTGAGAAATCGTACATTGAAAAATTTACGCGACCTGGTGTCTCATATGCTTTGAGCATATGGAGACACAATCAGGCCAATCCATGTGATAGTCACTGTATTGATATTAAGAACATCCGTTAGTATCTTAGAGAAATAAGGATGTTGTCTTATAAAATGGAGAATGAGAACTTGAAGTGACTGGGATCACTGCTGCAAGTTTCTAAACCGATAAAACGACTACAAGTCGCAAAAATGGTACTATACAGTTTGAATAATCGAACAGTAAGCTGGAAATCTTCGAAGCAAAATATTGTTACCGTATAAACAACAAATGCGGGTTATTGTTGTAGCTGAGGCAGCAATAGAAGCCTTTTGGGTCAATACAAAATCTAATTAGATTAGATATTGTTCTGTTAGTAGCTGAGCTAGGCATTAGCGCAGGCTAAAGAATTAATGGTCTCATCAACGATCCAGATATATACTTTGACTATTCATCTGATTCGTTCCGATCATACATCGTGGCGATGTGATGATCGAATAAATCGCATCAGATGATAATCATACAAATCCGCTGACGAAAGCCTTTTCTCAGCAGTTTCAGTGAACCGCACATATTTCGGGTGTAGGACACTCGAGTGACTGGCTATATGCCAAGTGGGAGATTGTTGGACAATTATGACCAATAGCATCAATATTTGTACAAATCATGGTGTTGTTCTACAAATTAACTATGTGACAAATTAGATTTCTCTCTTATCATTAATGATTAGATCACCAAGATGTATAAATGATAAGAGGTCCCTATGATTTGTTCCTGGATTGAGATGATATGACAAAGTATTATCGAGAGTATTATCGAGATTGGACATCGATAATGCATAAAAGACTAGTATTCCACTTGTGCGCGTTATGAGGGAATAATGGCATAGTTCTCATATATTTGGGTATAGGATACTCATGCAAGTGTAATATGAGGTTGTGTTTTACCGATGGTACGGGAAACAGCTTCGCTCTGGATAGACCCCTTCAGAATTTCATTGATAGTATAACTATGTGTCTATGAAAGTCCGAATTCAGGGTAGGTGTATTTGGTCTTAACCGGATACTTGCACCGCTAATACTTGCGACAATCAATATGCTTTGGTTTTGGTCATCCAGGGCTTTAACCGGTTCTGTGTACACCTCTTCTGGGTATATTGAGAATCGTAGTGTATTAGGTGTGATGTCAAGATGGAAGTATCACTTCAGTTATAGTTGAGATGATGATCACGTAGGTTACGGAACTTGTTCTCTTATATGCTACAGCTATCGGGATATTATGACTAGGCCATGTATATCCGATTATAGAGACTAGTTACCAGACATCCGACATATGCTTCGTACGGGGCAGATAAAATTCCAGCCCCAGGCCTAACATGTGACCATCCGATACTGGATCGATATACGTAATACTATGTATACTACGCCTGATATAGATCGCTTATTCCTGTAAGCATGTTTCTGGAGAATTGGGTAGGCATGACGATTTGCTAGAAGCCAACCTTATCTTGTAAATCGGTACAAACGTAGTACTAGGTACTTACATGTTCGGATAGTCCGACGATCGTATTTACTGCCAACATATCCGGGGATCTCATGGGTCTCTTCCCAAAGATTCACCGATGATGTATGACTCGCACTTTATGTTGGGTTTCAATCAGGTCCCAATGATCATTTATAAAACATAAAATGAGTGAATACAACATGGAGAATGGCGAAATCATACTCACATCGATTGGATTGGATGCTATGAAGAACACTTCATGCTCTCCTCTTCTGTCATGCTCATGGTAAACCCACTGGTTTGGGCTTCAAGATTTCGGTCATGGTGGGTTTGTGGACTTCATCTTCATCTTCAAGCTCCAAGCTTCAACAATGGATTCCAAGCTCACGAAACCACTACCCTATCACCTTGATATGTCTCCTATAGTGTGCTAGCACTTTTATCTTGCAACAAGATCACTCTTTTGCCTCTCTACAACTCACGGTTTTAGTGAAAACCAGAGAAGAGAAGACTGAAATAGTAGGCGAGAGAGAAGGAAGAAAAAATGGTGAAGAGAGAGATATATTTTTGCTCCAAAAACCGTATATACCGTGTACGAGGGAAAATGAAAAGTGTAAAAGATTTATTAATTTCCAAAATCAATTAATGTTTACCACTTTTTCAATTTTCAAATGTAAAGTATTAAATGCCTTGTCATCATCTCACATCAACTCATATCAATCAATCTAATCTCACATCACTCAAAGTGACAAGTGATTTGACGCTTAATGTGATTAGGGATTTGACGCTTTATTTGACTTGTGTGCCGCACTCGAAATCGAAATGTGAATGCACTCGCAAACAATCCTGGGCTCGGGTTCGCTAATTCAAAATTAACGAATTTTCCGTTGTGACGCAATTAAACGATTACGCCTAGCGAAATCACTATTCATTTCGCTAACGAATTAATTCTAAATTAACTCGTTCGCCCAAATTAAAATCTAATTTTAATTCCGCGTTGAAATCCAATTTCGTTTAATATATCGAATATATTAATTAATCAATTAATTCCAAATTAATCGTTCTCTCTCTTTTATTGATATTTTATCCGAGATAAAATATCTTCGTAATTAATCCCAGATTAATTTTCTCTCTCATTAAATTAATCCCAGATTAATTAAAGTGCGAGTCATACGTCATCGGTGAATCTTCGGGAAGTGACCCATCAGATCCCCGGATATGTTGGCAGTAAATCGGGTCGTCGGACTATCCGAACAAGTATGTACCTCGTAGTACATTTATACCGATTTACAAGACAAGGCTGGCTTTTAGCAAAGCGCGATGCCTACCCAATTCTCCAGAAACATGCTTACAAGAATAAGCTATCTATATCAGGCGTAGTATACGTGGTATTGCGTATTTCGATCCAGTATCGGATGATCACGTGCTAGACCTAGGGCTGGAATTGTGTCTGCCCCGTACGAAGCACATGTCGGATGTCTGGTAACTAGTCTCTATATTGGATAACTGCCCCGTACCAACACACTACGATTCTCAATATACCCAGTATTGGCATACACAGAACCGGTTAAAGCCCTGGACGACCTCAACCAAAGTATATTGATTGTCGTATGTATTAGCGGTGCAAGTCTCAGGTTAAGACCAAATACACCTACCCTAATTTCGGACTTCCATAGACACATAGTCATACTACCAAAGGAATTCCGAGGGGGTCTAATCCAGAGCGAAGCTATTTCCCATACCATCGGTAAAACACAACCTCCTATTACACTTGCATGAGTATCATATACCCGAACATATGAGAACTATGCCGTTGTGCCCTCACAACCCGCACAAGTGTAATAGTAGTCTTTTACGTATTTATCGATGTCCAATCTCGATAATACTCTGACTAGGGATATTTAATGATTTATCCTTCGTGGACTGATACTGTGTCATATCATTCTCAGTCCAGGAACAAATCATATGGACCTCCTATCATTTATACATCTAAGTGATCTTATCACAAATGATAAGAGTGCAATCTCCTTTGTCACATAGTTAATTTGTACAATAACACCGTGATCTGTACAAATAGTGAGGCTATGGGTCATAATTGTACAAAAATCTCCCACTTGGCCTATAGCCAGTCCCTCCAGTGCTTGACACTCGAACTATGTACGGTTGGCTCAAACTGCTGAGAAAGGTTTTCGTCAGTGGATTTACGTGATTATCATCTGATGTGATTTATTCGATCATCACATCGCCACGATGTATGATCCGAACAAATCAGATGAATAGTCGAAGTATGTATCTGGATCATTGATGAGACCATTAATTCTTTAGCTTGTGCTGACGCCTAGCTCAGCTGCTAACATAATTATTTCTAATCTAATTAGATTTGTTTATCGACCCAGAAGGCTTCTATTACCGCCTCAATTGCAGCAATTAACTCGCATTGTTGGTTATTACGGTAACAGTATCTTGCTTGGACGATTTCCAGCTCACTGTACCGTTATTCAAACTGTATAGTTTCATTTTTATCGGTTAGGAAGCTTGTGGTAGTGATCCTAGTCACTTCAAGTTCTCATTCTCCAAAGTTTAAGACAACATCCTTAGATCTCTAAGATACCAACGGATGTTCTTAATATAAATCTAGTGACTATCACTTGGATTGGCCTGTTTGTGAATCATATGCTCAAAGCGTATGAGACACCAGGCCACGTATATTTTTCAATGTACGATTTCTCGGAAAGTTTTCGAAAGCCAAGCTTTCACCGATTATTATGGGAATATCATTTCCAAGAAATGACACATTATCATTATTTATAGGACAACATTTTCAGTGCGCTCCCACTAACCTTCTTATATACACAAGAATCGTATCATTTTGAATTAAATCATACACCATTATGATTACATCAAAACGAAAATTCCAAGAACCTATGGTTGCTTCAATCCAAACATGGATCGAATAACCTGCAAACCTTGTTTGCTAGTTTTGGTACGACAAAACCGACAGGATGTTTTAAACATCCTCCAAAAGGTTTCCTTTTCAGGAAAGTGATTTTCCCGTTCCAACTGACATATTTCATAAATGAAACATGCAGCATTAGCAAGCATTATCCAAATGGATTTACCGTGTCAACAAGGTAAAAGGTTGAATTGTAATCAACACAATGTTGATAACGATACCTTTCCGGTAAAAGCCTAGCTTTATGCGTTGGTATTTTGCCATCCATGTACGTCTTCCTTGAAGACTTATAGTACCATTAGGCACAATGCCTTGCGGTACATCAACTAGTATCAAAACTTGTTGATATACATGGAATCCATTTCGGACTCATGAAACTTTGTCATAATAGGGAGTCGATACCTTGTATCACTTCCTCATACGTAGTCAGTTGGTATACCTCAATAAGATAGACATCTTTACGAGGTGAGATCAGAAATTCGTACCCCAGGTTTTTTTCTGACTTCTCCTACTACGCGGTTCTTGTGTATTCGAAGATTATTGGAATAGTTTCATCCTTGATGAACTATTGTGTGTTCCATTAAAGACTCGGTCCCTGGAATAGTATCACTCGATTTTCATCGAGTTTTACTATCATCCCACTTACCACTGCATATCGGTATTCCTCTTAGGAAAACCCGCATGGCGAACAACAATCTTATTGTTCTCTGGTGAGATGCATAAGTACAATAACTATGGTATCCCTAGGATATCCTACAATTGGCACTTATCCAATTTGGGTTTTAGTTTGGTATCATCCAAACATATGCCTAGCATTCCCAAATTTAACAGGAATGTGAAACCCGTTTTCTTTCCCGTTCATATCTAATATGTTATCTGTCAAACATACTTTAATGGAACCTTATTCTAAATAAGTTATTCACTGTTTATGCGTATCCGTTGAAGGAAATGGTAGCTCAGAGCGACTCATGGTTAACCTAATCATGTCAAACAAAATTTGGTTACTCGGTTCGAACACATCGTCAAATTGACGTGTTCCGGGAGGAGTCCTATTTTTCTAAAATACTTTACTCTTTCAAGTATTTTAGAAACTTATGGCTTAAGTAATTTCCATTATGGTCTTACCGTAATGGTTTAATACTATAGCCGATTTGTTTGTCTATTTCGTGTCGAAACTATAAAAGTTTTCGATTTGTGTTCTTCAAAAGAAACACATAACTATTATGCGATGCCACATCCGTATAGGTCACGAAATATTCATATCCACATCTAGCTTAGCTAGACATGGGCCCACTAACTTCACTATGAATTAGGGTTAACAGATCGGTGGCATTTACACTTTTACCAAGTAAATAGTGTTTTAGGCACTTAACCCGATAAACTAGATTCGTATACTTTATTTGATTGGAATCAAAAATGTATTAGTACCCACTCTTCAAAAGTCGGATATACGAGTCTCGTTTAATGTGTCCCAGACAACATTGCCACTTTTAAGTTTCTCGCTGATCAAATCAGTTCGAGCTATATGTTTATCATGATATACATGTGAGATTTATTTATATTCTAAATATAAATTCTGTTGTTCACATCTAATGTGTTTATCTTAATATCATCTTTATTATAATAAAACACTTTAGTGTTCTAAAATATAAAGGTTCAATCCGCAATGGATTAAACACTGATATAAAGATAATGTTCCTAGTCAAACTAGTTACATTATAACAGTTTCCTAATTTACGTAAATACCAAAGGGTAGTTCCTAAACTTAGGTATCTACGGTCAAAACAGCGACTTTTGTCCCGTTTCCGATTCGTAGATTAATCTCTATTGAAGTTAGTATCATGTTCAAAACAGATTCTAAACATCAATACATATTTATGTACCACACTAAGTATTTAAATCTAATTTTAATACTAGCTGTGAACATATTTATGACAAACATATTTGAATTCAGAGCCTTACTCATCTTCAATTACTTCTTAGGATATATCTTTTTATCTTCCTAGAAGATTATAATGATTTTGCCTTTACCCTTTTCATATTCCAGAAGCCTTTAGCCAAGCCATGGGTTTCTAGAATATCGAAGTAAGGTGCGCCTTGCGCTACTTGCCAAATTGAAAACTTTGACTTTGTCTCCTTGAGATTAGTTATTAACTCTCCAAGAATTAATTATTGCAATATTACTTCTAAAATCTAAGTATAGATTTATGAAGATCCTTCAATTTCAATATCATACTTTAAGAATCTAATCCTTAGTTCTGATAAAGAAATTAAGGAGTCTATATGACAAGTATAATGGATTAAACACTAAAGTTATCATTACATGAATATTCCAAATATCATGTTCTACTTATTTGCTTAACTCCATACTTAGGCCTAATATGTTATTTTATCAAATAAACTAACTTATTATATTTCCAGGACCATCCTGGAATATTATTCCCAATTTGAAAAATATAGTCGTTTAAATACATTTTCACTCAGGATTATGTTTTAAACACTAATCTTTCATGTATCTTGATTTTAATAGTCCAACTATTTAATCAACGATTTGTGGTACTATGTATTATATTGATATTATAGTCCAACTATATAATCAAATATAATTTAAATTAATTAACCTCAATTACATTGATTACTATAATCCAATTATAAAATCAACTGTAAATCGAAATTAATTAATTCAAAATATTGATTACTATAATCCAATTATATAATCAACTATAATACAGTCTAACTGTTTATACAACAACAATTTAAATTAGTCCAACTAACATTTAATTGATATCGACGAAATATTTGAAATGAGCGCGTATGGCGTGTAATTGAATGAATATTGCAAATTCAATTCTTGCGTACCACTATTTTTCGGCGAGCCTCTAACCCCCTATCGAGTACTCGGGAAACCGTGTTTCCTAGTGGGCTAGGATCCCGTTAAATATCACACAATCTCGACTTTGGCCAACAAATTGTATGATAATTAACTAGGTAGATCTCTAAGATCGATTGGATCCAATCCAATTCCTAGATCCGGTAGGGGACATCCAAGTCCGAAACATATATCTTATATATGCCAATACATCCAATGTATTGCCTAACCTATTTCCTCTGAATCAACTAAGCCTTGGCTTTGGCACAAAAAACTTAGTGATCCCAGTCAAGCGCGACCCATTGACCATGAAAAGCTTCGTAATCAATGTCGATGGACAAGAAGTGGTCTTGACTTTGGCCAACAAACCACAACTTAGACAAGACACTGATATGGAACAAAGCCTTATCGATTCAAACACATCCTCGACACAAAAAGGCATTGACTTTGGCCAACAAACCAATGCCGTCTTAGATCTTGAGTAAGAATCACTCAATGGAAAGAAAAACGCTTAATATTAAGTGAGGGTTTTTTGCGTGCAAATTGGCAACCAATTTATTATCTTTGTTAAGGTCTCATCATCATACACCCTTAAGCATGCATTCTAAATACATAATAAAGCGCATATGAAATAAATAATAATGATATGCGGATGGATACTTTACATTGATCCTAGATCAAATCTCTCTCTTTCTCTCTCCAGCTAGCACATGTATTTACTTCTACCCGTTACACTACACTTCTAAAGAAACCTCATTTACATTGAAGGGAATATATGAGAAGAGAATAAAAGGAAATAAGAGATAAGGCTGGACTCGCAGGTCCAATTAATAAATCAAATTTATTACAATTTCCAAAATTGCCCCACCCGACTAATATCCATCCGATATATATTATTCATGCATCGCAACTATGTATTCACACAAGCATGTTATCAATCAATCTAATCAAATTAATTAATCTGATAATTAGTGATCATCCAATGTTCAAACAACGATTTGATTTTGTTGGAGTCAAACTCGTTTTGCGACCACGTACTCAAAGTACGATTCCTACGAATTAAATTAAATTACATAATTAAATCCAATTTAATACGCATTTAATTCTAATTCACTATTTAATTCCAAATTTAATCGTTACGGGTCTCTTAGCCCGATTAATATCCAATATTAATTTAATTAAATTTAATGGGCTTTTAATTAATTTCTTCAAGGCGTGGACTTTTGGTCAACTCGGATCAAACCGAATAACCAAAATCCAATCTGGGAGTTACCCCATAAGCCCATAAATTAAATTAGGCCCATTAGGCCAAATTAAACTTTAAAGGTTCATTAGTCGCATTTGGGCCTTTTGGATGCGGTTTTAGGCCTAATTGGATCCAACCAATTTTGCCTAAACCCAACTTTGTACAACAAAGCCCAACAAGCCCAATAACAACTTTAAAAGCCCAAATCCAATTTAAGGCCCAATTTAATTAAATTACAAAATCCAAATTTTCAATTCAATTAAATAAAGTGTATAGCATTATCAATTACCCAAATCAATATTTCCAAAACACCAAATTTGTCCAATTAATCATGCGTATCATCAATAATCATGTCAAACATAATTTGATCAAAATCAAACCCAATTAACACATGCTAAAGTCTCGGCCAAAGGGGAAAAATATGCCCAAATCAGATTCAATCCAATTGACCCAAATTAAACATAAATTCAACATCCCCAAATGATTTCCAACACATCCAATTTTCAAAAAACCAAGACAATTAATTAGCCTCCAATTTCGGCCAAGCATAACAAATTGGGGAAAATTAATCCAATTAATCTTTCAACAAATTGATTACATATAACTCTAAGTTATCCTTATCCAAGCATATTTAAACAAACAATTTTTAAAAAACATGATTAAATCAAAAAGCCCCAAATTTAGTTAAGAACCTTAATTTTCGTTTCATGCTCAAATGGCTCAAGATACCATTGTTGGGTTTCAATCAAGTCCCAATGATCATTTATAAAGCATAAAACGGGGGAATACAACATGGAGAATGGCGGAATCATACTCACATCGATTGGATTGGATGCTACGAAGAACACTTTATGCTCTCTTCTTCTGTCATGCTCATAGTAAACCCACTGTTTTGGGCTTCAAGATTTCGGTCATGGTGGGTTTGTGGACTCCATCTTCATCTTCAAGCTCCAAGCTTCAATAATGGATTCCAAGCTCACGAAATCACTACCCTATCACCTTGATATGTCTCCTAGAGTGTGCTAGCACTTTTATCTTGCAAAAAGATCACTCTTTTGCCTCTCTACAACTCACGGTTTTAGTGAAAACCAGAGAAGAGAAGACCGAAGCAGTAGGCGAGAGAGAAGGAAGAAAAAATGGTGAAGAGAGAGATATATTTTTGCTCCAAAAACCGTATATACCGTGTACGAGGGAAAATGAAAAGTGTAAAAGATTTATTAATTTCCAAAATCAAATAATGTTTACCACTTTTTCAATTTTCAAATGTCAAGCATTAAATGCCTTGTCATAATCTCACATCAACTCACATCAATCAATATAATCTCACATCACTCAAAGTGACGTGATTTGACGCTTGATGTGATTAGTGATTTGACGCTTGATTTGACTTGCGTGCCGCACTCGAATTCGAAATGCGAATACGCTCGCAAACAATCCCGGGATCGGGTTCGCTAATTACAAATTAACGAATTTTTAGTTGCGACGCAATTAAATGATTACGCCAAACCAAATCACTATTCACGTCGCTAACGAATTCATTCTAAATTAACTCGTTCGCCCGAATTAAAATCTAATTTTAATTCCGTGTCAAAATCCAATTTTGTTTAATATGTCGAATATATTAATTAATCGATTAATTCCAAATTAATCGTTCTCTCTCTTTTATTGATATTTTATCCCAGATAAAATATCTCTGTAATTAATCCTAGATTAATTTCTCTCTCATTAAATTAATCCCAAATTAATTAAAGTGCGAGTCATACGTCATCGGTGAATCTTCGGGAAGCGACCCATGAGATCCCCGGATATGTTGGCAGTAAATCGGGTCGTCAGACTATCCGAACACGTAAGTACCTCGTACTATGTTTATACCGATTTACAAGACAAGGTTGGCTTCTAGCAAAGCGCCATGCCTACCCAATTCTCCAGAAACATGCTAACAGAATAAGCGATCTATATCAGGTGTAGTATACGTGGTATTGCGTATTTCGATCCAGTATCGGATGATCACGTGCTAAGCCTGGGGCTGGAATTGTGTCTGTCCCGTATGAAACACATGTCAGATGTCTGGTAACTAGTCTCTATATCGGATAACTATGACCTAGTCATATTATCTCGATGACTGCAGTACTTAAGAGAACCAGTACCATATCCTACGTGACCATCATCTCCATATGACTGGAGTGACACTTCAATCTTGACATCACACCCAACACACTACGATTCTCAATATACCCATTATTGGCGTACACAGAACCTGTTAAAGCCCTGGACGACCTCAACCAAAGTATATTGATTGTCGTATGTATTAGCGGTGCAAGTCTCAAATTATGACCAAATACACCTACCCTGATGGAATTCTAAGGCGGTCTAATCCAAAGCGAAGCTGTTTCCCGTACCATCGGTAAAACACAACCTCCTATTACACTTGCATGAGTATCCTATACCCAAACATATGAGAACTATGTCGTTGTGCCCTCACAACACGCACAAGTGTAATACTAGTCTTTTATGTATTTATCGATGTCCAATCTCGATAATACTCTAACTAGGGATATTTAATGATTTATCCTTCGTAGACTGATATTGTCTCATATCATTCTCAGTCCAGGAACAAATCATATGGACCTCCTATCATTTGTACATCTAGGTGATCTAATCACAAATGATAAGAGTGCAATCTTTTTTGTCACATATTTAATTTGTACAACAACACCGTGATCTGTACAAATAGTGACGCCATGGGTCATAATTGTCCAACACTTTATTAAGCTGGGATTAATTAGATGAGAGAGAAAATTAATCTGGGATTAATTACGGAGATATTTTATTTGGGATAAAATATTATTTAAATAGAGAGAACGATTAATTTTGAATTAATCAATAAATTAATATATTCGATATATTAAACGAAATTGGATTTCGACGCAGAATTAAAATCGGATTTTAATTCGGGCAAACGAATTAATTTAGAGTTAATTCGTTAGCGACGTGAATAGGATTTATGCTAGGCATGATTATTTAATTAAATTAGATTGAATTATGATGCACGGAAAATTCGTTAATCGAATTAGCGAATCCGAGCCCGGGAGTGTTTGCGGAACCATTCGCATTAGAATCGAAGTGGGACTTGCAAGTCATATCTAGCATCACATCATTCGTCAATCAAGTGATAGAAGTCTTTCACTTAAGTGATTGACACCAAGTCACTATTCCTGATTGATGTAAGTGGTTGAAAAGCTTTTGAAAGTTGGAAAGACATTTACACAATATTTATTTGTTCTTTTGAATTTTTGGTTTTGTGTATTAGATATACAAACACAAAAACACAAAATTCTTCTATCCTTCCTTATGCATTCGGCAATGGGGTTTTCTTCTCCTTCTCTCCCTTTTGTCTTTTGAGCCATTTTTTCTTCTTGTTTTAAACTTGGCCGAAAGCTAAAATGAAGCTGGATGATTTGTTAAATCTTCAAGTTGCTAGCACACAAAGAGGCATACAAAGGTGATAGGGAAACTCACTTGTGGCATGGAATCTCAACACTAAAGCTTGGAGCATGGATCTTCCATGGAGGCCTTGGCCGAATTTAAAGGACACAAATGCGCCCTTGGCCGAATGCTTCTTCAACAAAGAGGAAAGGAATTTTTCCTTCGCTACATCCATTGATCGTTGTGAGTATGATTCCGCCATTCTCATTTGTGATTCATTACTTGTTTTCAATGCTTTAAACTGATCCTTGGGACTTAATATGTACACCCAACACTCAGTACCTTTGATAGTTTGTAGTAGTTTTTCGACATTCTGAAGTTTTATTCGTGAGTATGTGATGTAGCCATCAATATCCGATAGTTTTTTCTCGACAACATCCAAGCCTGTGTTTTTGTGGCGGACTGTGAGTTTCAATCAAGTCCCAGATCACAAATCATGCATAAAAACGAGTTGAATACAACCAAGGTAAGGCGGAATTCATACTCACATTGATAGGTTTTGATGAAATGAAGAACAAGATGCGTTTTAGCCTCCCTCTAAGCTCGGCAATGGCTTCTGTGACAGTGGACTGCACGGTTTTTGGGTGTGTCTTCCTCTTTTCATTCGGCCATGGATGTCACCATTGAAGCTCCAAGCTTCAAGCTTTTCCATGCTCACAAATTCGTTTCCCTATCACCTATGTATAACCCAAGGTGTGCTAGCACTTGTTCATCTTCCTTTGCTTCTCCATTTGTCGGTCAAAACCAGAAAGAAAAAGATGAAGAATCGTCTTGGAGAGACCGTGAGAGAGAGATAAGGTTTTGGCTCCAAAAGCCTAAAACCAGTACTGTTCATCAAGAGAGAGAGAATACCAAATTTTTATGGTGAGGAAAAGAAAAAATGTAATATATATTATTCATTTATTTTCCAAAAATAAATAAAATATATATACCAAACCTTTTCATATTCCATTAAGTCAAAAGGCAAAAACAATCAATGCTTTTCACCTTTTACCCATCACTTTTACTTTTACTTTAAGTCACATCACATCACTTTAATAAAGTGACATGTTGTCAAGTCACATCACTCAAAGTGACAATTGATTTGACAATTGACGCGACTAGTGATTTGACGCTTGATGTGACTTGCGTGCCGCACTCGAATTCGAAATGCGAATGCGCTCGCAATCACTCTCGGGCTCGGGTTCGCTAATTCTAAATTAACGAATTTTCCGTCGCGTCCTAATTAAATGATTACGCTTAGCGAAATCACTATTCACGTCGCTAACGAATTAATTCTAAATTAATTCGTTCGCCCGAATTAAAATCTAATTTTAATTCCGCGTCGAAATCCAATTTCTTATAATATATCGAATATATTATTTTATCGATTAATTCCAAATTAATCGTTCTCTCTCTTTAATTAATATTTTATCCCAGATAAAATATCTCCGCAATTAATCCCAGATTAATTTTCTCTCTCTTCTAATTAATCCTAGATTAATTAAAGTGCGAGTTATACATCATCGGTGAATCTTCAGGAAGCGACCCATGAGATCTCCGGATATGTTGGCAGTAAGTAAATACGGTCGTCGGATTATCCGAACACGTAAGCACCTCGTACTACGTTTTTACCGATTTACAAGACAAGGTTGGCTTCTAGCAAAGCGCCATGCCTACCCAATTCTCCAGAAATATTCTTACAGGAATATATAGATCTGTATCAAGCGTAGTATACCGTAGTATTGTGTATATCGGCCCAGTATCGGATAGTCACGTGCTAGGGCTGGGGCTGGATAAGTGTCTGCCCCGTCCGAAGCACATGTTGGATGTCTGGTAACTAGTCTCTATAATCGGATATACATGACCTTGTCATAATATCCGATGGCCGGCCAGCACTTAAGAGCACTAATACCGTATCCTGCGTGATCATCTCCACTATGACTGAAGTGATACTTCCGTCTTGACATCACACCCAATACACTACGACTCTCTGATAAACCCAGAAGTGGTGTACGCAGAACCGGTTAAAGCCCTGTACCACCAAGACTAAAGTCTATCGATTATCGCAAGTATTAGCGATGTAAGTCTCAGGTTAAGACCATACACACCTACCTTGATTTCGGCCTCCCATAGACACATAGTCATAATACCAATGGGATTCCGAGGGGTCTATCCAGAGCGAAGCTGTTTCCCGTAACATCGGTGAAACACAACCTCCTATCGCACTTGCATAAGTATCCAATACTTAAATATATGAGAACTATGCCGTTGTGCCCTCACAACGCGCACAAGTGCAATACTAGCCTATTCCGCATTATCGATGTCCTGTCTCGATAATACTCCGGCTAGGGATATTTAATGATTAATCCTTCGTGGATGATACTGTCTCATATCATTCTCAATCCAGGAACTAATCATATGGACCTCTCTTCATTTATAATCTATGGTGATCTAATCACAAATGATGAGAGTGCAATTTCCTTGTCACATAGTTAATTTGTACAACAACACCGTGATCTGTACAAATAGTGACGCTATGGGTCATATTATCCAACAATCTCCCACTTGGCACATAGCCAGTCACTCGAGTGTCTAACACCCGAACTATGTACGGTTCGCTCAAATTGCTGAGAAAAGTTTTCGTCAGCGGATTTGTGTAATTATCTTCTGACGCGATTTATACGATCATCACATCGCCACGATGTATGATCGAACGAATCAGATGATATAGAAGTATATAT
This sequence comes from Zanthoxylum bungeanum, assembly GCA_019454045.1. Classification (NCBI taxonomy): domain Eukaryota; kingdom Viridiplantae; phylum Streptophyta; class Magnoliopsida; order Sapindales; family Rutaceae; genus Zanthoxylum; species Zanthoxylum bungeanum. Next base: position 146,548 of record SKCR01037742.1, read on the forward strand.
CTGGATCGTCGATGAGACCTTTAATTCCTTAGCCTGTGCTGACGCCTAGCTCAGCTGCTAAAAGAACTATATCTAATCTAATTAGATTTATTTTCGATCCAAATGGCTTCTATTGCTGCCTCAGCTGCAGCAATAATCCGCATTTGTTGTTTATTCGGCAACAGTTATCTTGCTCGGAATATTTCCAGCTCACTGTCCCGTTATTCAAACTTTATAGTACCGCAGTATTTACCGGTTGGAAACTTGCAGCAGTGATCCTAGTCACTTCAAGTTCTCCTACTCCATAGTTTAAGACAGCATCTTTAGTTCTCTAAGATACTAATAGATGTCCTTAACTTCAATCCAATGACTATCACTTGGATTGTTCTGATTGTGACTCCATATGCTCAAAGCGTATGAGACACCATATCAAGTACATTTTAAATGTACAATTCCAGAGAGTGTTAACAACTCCAAATCTATCCCAGTAGATCTTTATTCTTGAATAAAGGTTGTTACTCCCCAGAATTCTACGGAGAATTTCTTATGAAAGCCAAGCTTTCACCGATTGCTTTATGGGAATTTCATTGTCAGTGCCCTCTCCCACTAACCTCCTTATATACACAAGAATTATTTCGTTTTGAGTCAAATCATAAACCATTATGATTATTTCAAAACGTCAGTTCCAAGAACCTATGCTTGCTTCAATCCAAACATGGATCGAATAACCTGCAAACCTTGTTTGTCGGTTATACAAAATCGTCAGAATGTTATAAACATCCTCCAAAAGGTTTCCTTTTCAGGAAAGCGATTTTGATCTATAACTGACAATTTCATAAATGAAATACGCAGTTATCAACAAGCATCTTCAAAATGGATTTACCATGGCAACAGTAAAAGGTTGAACCGTTATTAACACAATGTTGATAACGATACCTTTCCGTCAAAAGCCCAGCTTTGTACGTTGGTATGTTGCCTTCCATGTATGTCTTCCTTGAAGACGTTTAATGTACCAATAGGCACAATGCCTTGTGGTACAACAACTAGTATCCAAAATAGTTGTTATACATGGAATCCATTCGGACTCATGGCACTTTGCCATAATAGGGAGTCGATACCTTGTATCACTTCCTCAAAACGTAGTCGGTGGTATACTTCATAAGATTGACATCTTTATGAGGTTAGATCAGAAACCCATACCCTAGGTCGTTTTCTGACTCTATCCGATCTACTCAGTTCTTGTGTATTCGAAGATTAATGGTACAGATTCATCATTGATGAACTATTTGTGTTCCATTACGGACCTTGTGCCTTGAACAGTATTACTCCGATTTCATCGAGTATCACTATCCTCCCACTGACCACTGCATATCGGTATTCCTCTCAGGAAAAACCGCATGGTGAGCAACAATCACATTGTTCTCATGTGAGATTTATAAGTACTATACTTAGGTTTCCCTTAGGATAACCTATATTGGCACTTATCCAATTTGGGTCCTTAGTTTGGTATCATCCAAACGTTATGCCTGGCATACCCAAATTATCAGGAATGAGAAACTCGTTTCTTCCCTGTTCATATCCTATATGACATCTGTCAAACAGATTTATATGGAACCTTATTCTAAATAAGTTATTGCACTGTTAAAACTTATCCGTTGAAGGAAATGGTAGCTCAGAGCGACTCGTGATTAACCTTATCATGTCAACAAAATTTGGTTTTCCGTTCGGACACACCGTCTAACTGACGTGTCTCGGGAGGAGTCCTCATCTGAAAAAATACCATACTCTTTCATGTATATACGAAACTTACTGCTTAAGTATTTTCCATTACGGTCTTACCGTGGCGGAATAATATATAGCCGATCTGTTTGTTTATTCGTGTCGAAACTCAAAAGTTTACGATCTGTGTTCTTCAAAGAAACACATAACCATAACGTGATGCCACATCCGTTAAGGTCACGAAATATTCATGTTCACATCTAGCCTAGCTAGATATGGGCCCACTAACTTCACCATGAATAGGGCTAACAGATCGGTGGCCCTTACACTATTACCAAGTAAACAGTATTTTAGGTACTTTACCTAACAAACTAGATTCGTAGACTTTATTTGAATAGTCAAATCAGTCCTAGTACCCACTCTTCAAAAGTGTGGATATACGAGTCTCGTTAATTGTGTCCTAGACAACAATGCCACAATAAGTCTCTATTGATCAAATCAATTTGAGCTATTTATTTGTCATTTTATATGTTTGAGATTTTATTTATATTCAAAATATAAATTCTTTTATTTACATCTAATGTATTTATCTCAGTATCATCTTTATATAATAAAACACTTAGTGTTCTATAATATAAAGGTTTATCCGCAACGGATTAAACACTGATATAGAGATAATGTCTCTAGTCAAACTAGTTACATTATAACAGTTCCTAATTTAAGTACATACCCAAGGGTAGTTCCTAAACTTAGGTATCTACGGTCGAAACAGCGACTTTCGTCCCGTTTTCGATTTGCAGAGAGAAATCTCGGCTTGAAGTCAGTATCCGCTCATAGCGGATTCTGAACATCAATACATATATTTTATGTACCACACTAAGTATTTAAAATCCAATTTCAATACTAGTAGTGAACATAACTTTGACAAATATTTTTAAAGTTAGAGCCTTGCCTTTCTTTAATTCCTTCGTGTCTGCCATACCAAATGGTAGTCACTTTGGATATGTCAATTATCCTTTCAATATTTCACAAACCTTTGGCCAAGCCTTGGGTTTCGGAATATCGAAACGATGTGCACCTCGTGCTACATGCCCAATTGCAAACTTTGACTTTATCTCCTCTAGAATAGTCAATTAATTCTCCAAGAATTATAAATTGCAATTTTAATACTTCTTAAATCTAAAATTAGATTTATGACAAGTATATTAAATTAAGCACTAAAGTCATCATCACATAAATCTTCCAAAGATTTTATGCTCTACTTATTTTGCTTAATTTTGGGCTTAAGGTATAATAAGTTATTTTATCAAATAAAGTAACCTATTATTTATTCCCAATTTGAAAATTAAATCATTTAAAATATTTTAATCCCAGATTATATTTTAAATATCCAACTTTTCAATTTTATCTTGATTACAATAGTCCAACTATTTAATCAACGATTAGTGGTACTATATATATTATAATGATTATAATAGTCCAACTATATAATCAAATATAATCCAATTAATTAACCTCAATTACATTGATTACTATAATCCAATTATAAAATCAACTGTAAACTGAAATTAATTAATTCAAATATATTGATTAATATAATCCAATTATATATAATCAAGTATATATACAGTCCAACTGTTTATTAAAACAACAATTTAAATATTAGTCCAACTAACATTTAATCTAATGACGAAATAATTTAAATGAGCGCGTATGGCGAGTAATTGAACGAGTATTGCAAATTCAATTCTTGCCTCCCACTATTTTTCGTCGAGCCTCTAACCCTCTGTCGAGTACTCGGGAAACCGTGTTTCCTAGTGGGCTAGGATCCCGTTAAATATCACACAATCTTGACTTTGGCCAACAAATTGTATGATAATTAACTAGGTAGATCTCGAAGATCAATTGGATCTCATCCAACTCCTAGATCCAGTAGGTGGACATCCAAGTCCTAAACATATATCTTAATATGCCTATATATCGAATGTATACCCTAACCTTTTTCCTCTGAATCAACTAGGCCTTGGCTTTGGCACAACAAACCTAGTGATCCCAGTAAAGCGCGGACCCATTGACATGGAAGCTTCGTAATCAATGTCAATGGACAAGAAGTGGTCTTGACTTTGGCCAACAAACCACAACTTGGACACGACACCGATATGGAACAAAGCCTCGTGATTAAAACACATCTTGACGGACAAGGGCTTGACTTTGGCCAACACCCCCTGCCAATCTCGGATCTTGAGTAAGAATCACTCAATGGAAGGAAAATAAACGCTTGATATTTAACGAGGGTTTTTCGCGTGCAAATTGGCAACCAATTTTATTATCTTTGTTAAGGTCTCATCATCATACACCCTTAAACATGCATTCTAAACACATAATAAAGCGCATATGTAAAATAATAATGATATGCGGATGGATATTTACACATTGATCCTAGATCAAATCTCTCAGTTTCTCTCTCCCGCTAGCAACAAATATTTCTTCTACCCGTTACACTACACTTCTAAAGAAACCTCATTTACATGGAGGGGAATAGGTGAGAAGAGAATACAAAGAAATAGGAGATAAGGCTGGACGCAGGTCCAATTAATAAATCAAATTTATTACAATTTCCAAAATCGCCCCACCCGGCTAATATCCATCCGATATACATTATTCAAAATCACAACCATGTATTCATACAAGCATGTTATCAATCAATTTAATCAAATTAATTAATCTTGATAATTAGTGATCATCCAATGTTCAAACAAAGATTTGATTTTGTTCGAGTCAAACTCGTATTGCGAACACGTGCTCAAAGTACGATTTCTACAAATAAAATTAAATTACATGATTAAATCCAATTTAATATGTATTTAATTCTAATTCATTATTTAATTCCAAATTAAATTTACACTTTATAAAATAACCTTTACGACTTAAATTCCAAATTTAATCGTTACGGGTCTCAAAGCCCGATTAATATCCAATATTAATTTAATTAAAGTCCAATGGGCTTTTAATTAATTTCTTGAGGCGTGGACTTTTGGTCAACTCGGGTAAAACCGAATAACCAAAATCCAATCCGAGAGTTACCCCATAAGCCCTATAAATTAATTTAGGCCCAATTAAACGTTAAAGATTTGGGCCTTTTGGAAGCGGTTTTGGGCCTAATTGGATCCAACCAATTTTGGCCTAAACCAACTTTGTACAACAAAGTCCAATAAACCCAATAACAACTTAAAAAGCCCAAATCCAATTTAAGGCCATTTTAATTAAATTACAAAATCCAATTTTACAATTCAATTAAACAAAGTGCATAGCATTATTAATTACCCAAATCAAAGTTTCCAAAACATCAAATTTGTCCAGTTAATCATGCTTAAGATCAATTAATCATGTCCAACATAATTAAATCAAAATCAAACCCAATTTCATGCTTCAAGTGTCTCGGCCAAAGGGGAAAAATATGCCCAAATCAAATTCAATCCAATTGAACCAAATTAAACATAAATTCAATATCCCCAAATGATTTGCAAGTCATCCAATGAACAAAAAATCAAAAAACCAAGACATTAGGGAGCTTGCCAAATTCGGCCATCACAAGCAAATTGGGGAAAAATTGTTCCAAACACTTTTCATCAAATTGATCTAATCAATCATCAATTAAACAACATTTAAGCATTCTAAATCATCCAATTTCATTAAACATGCTCAAAATCAAGTTTACCCAAATTTGTCATGCCTAAAATTTGGGGAAAAATGGATCCAACCAAATTTCATGAAATTGATTATGCACAACATCAATTCAACCTCATTCAAGCATACTATACTAAACAATTTAATCATTTGATGCTTAAATTGAGTTACCCAAATTAAAGTTTTGGCCAACATTAAGCAAATGGGGAAAATCAATCCAATTAATTTTTCTTCAAATTGATTACATGTAACTCTAATTTATACATATTCAAGCATTCTTAAACAAAACAATTTGTCAAAATCAAGCTTAAATCAAAAAGCCCCAAATTTGCTCAAGAACCCTAATTCGTTTTATGCAACCAATAGCTCTGATACCATTGTTGAGTTTCAATCAAGTCCCAAGATCATAAATCATGCATAAAAATGAGTTGAATACAACCAAGGAGTAAGGCGGAATTCATACTCACATTGATAGGTTTTGATGAAATGAAGAACAAGATGCGTTTTAGCCTCCCTCTAAGCTCGGCAACGGCTTCTGTGACAGTGGACTGCACGGTTTTGGGGTTGTCTTCTCCTTGTTCATTCGGCCATGGATGTCACCATTGAAGCTCCAAGCTTCAAGCTTTTCCATGCTCACAAATTTGTTTCCCTATCACCTATGTATAACCCAAGGTGTGCTAGCACTTGTTCATCTTCCTTGTTCTCCATTTGCTCGGTCAAAAACCAGAAGAAAAGTGAAGAATCGGTCTTGAGAGACCGTAGCCGTGAGAGAGAGATAGGTTTTGGCTCCAAAAGCCTAAAACCGTGTACTGTTCATCAAGAGAGAGAGAGAAGACCGAATTTTTATGGTGAGGAAAAAGAAAAAATGTAATATATATTATTAATTTATTTTCCAAAAATAAATAAAATATATATACCAAACCTTTCCATATTCCATTAAGTCAAAAGGCAAAAACAATCAATGCTTTTCACCTTTTACCCATCACATTTACTTTTACTTTAAGTCACATCACATCACTTTAATAAAGTGACATGTTGTCAAGTCACATCACTCACAGTGACAATTGATTTGACAATTGACGGGACTAGTGATTTGACGCTTGAATTCGAAATGCGAATGCGCTCGCAATCACTCTCGGGCTCGGGTTCGCTAATTCCAAATTAACGAATTTTCCGTCGCGTCGTAATTAAATGATTACGCCTAGCGAAATCACTATTCACATCGCTAACGAATTAATTCTAAATTAATTCGTTCGCCCGAATTAAAATCTAATTTTAATTCCGCGCGTCGAAATCCAATTTCTTATAATATATCGAATATATTATTTTATCGATTAATTCCAAATTAATCGTTCTCTCTCTTTAATTATATTTTATCCCAATAAAATATCTCCGCAATTAATCCCAAATTAATTTTCTCTCTCTTATAATTAATCCTAGATTAATTAAAGTGTGAGTTATACATCATCGGTGAATCTTCAGGAAGTGACCCATGAGATCTCCGGATATGTTGGCAGTAAATACGGTCGTCGGATTATCCGAACACGTAAGCACCTCGTACTACGTTTATACCAATTTACAAGATAATGTTGGCTTCTAGCAAAGCGCCATGCCTACCCAATTCTCCAGAAATATTCTTACAGGAATATATAGATCTGTATCAAGCGTAGTATACCGTAGTATTGTGTATATCGGCCCAGTATCGGATAGTCACGTGCTAGGGCTGGGGCTGGATAAGTGTCTGCCCCGTCCGAAGCACATGTTGGATGTCTGGTAACTAGTCTCTATAATCGGATATACATGACCTTGTCATAATATCCCGATGGCCGGCACAGCACTTAAGAGCACTAATACCATATCCTGCGTGACATCATCTCCACTATGACTGAAGTGATACTTCCGTCTTGAAATCACACCCAATACACTACGACTCTCTGATAAACCCAGAAGTGGTGTACGCAGAACCGGTTAAAGCCCTGTACCACCAAGACCAAAGTCTATCGATTATCGTAAGTATTAGCGATGTAAGTCTCAGGTTAAGACCATACACACCTACCTTGTTTTCGGCCTCCCATAGACACATAGTCATAATACCAATGGGATTCCGAGGGGTCTATCCAGAACAAAGTTGTTTCCCGTACCATCGGTGAAACACAACCTCCTATCGCACTTGCATAAGTATCCAATACTTAAATATATGAGAACTATGCCGTTGTGCCCTCACAACGTGCACAAGTGCAATACTAGCCTATTCCGCATTATCGATGTCCTATCTCGATAATACTCCGGCTAGGGATATTTAATGATTAATCCTTCGTGGACTGATACTGTCTCATATCATTCTCATCATCCAGGAACTAATCATAGGGACCTCTCTTCATTATATATCTATGGTGATCTAATCACAAATGATGAGAGTGCAATTTCCTTGTCACATAGTTAATTTGTACAACAACACCGTGATCTGTACAAATAGTGACGCTGTGGGTCATATTATCCAACAAGGACTTCGTAGCCATTTTACAATGCAACCTTGAACCACGCTCTGATACCAACTGTCACGGGCCAAAATTTGGTGTCACCAAGTTGGGTCCGTGCGGCACTTATTAACATTGCGTCTAACAAGTCTGCCTAGGATTGGCCCTGTAAGGTCATTCCCATGGTTAGCAATCCATATAATGTGAACATTACTAGGCAATAAAGTATAGCATACATCGATAAGCACACATCCATAGGGCACAAGATAATGAAACACATATTAGGCATATTGCCTACACATTCAAGCATCACATTTGGACAAAGCAATTGGAAATCAAAAGGAAGCAAGTTTCATTAAGCAAGCCAACTAAGGGCGAGGGAGTACAGAGCTTAAGCCCCTAATATGCTGGTGGCCAAGGCCCTTCTAAGGTGCCCGGGTCACCCCCCTAAATAGGTTTTAAATACATTGAACAAGTGACACTAGGAAACACACATGATGTTTGAGTTGTCACCCCCTAAAATAGAAAATAAAATAAAATATGAAATATAAAAAAGTGCACCCTAGCACCACACGCAAGCGACCATGGGCAAGACATGGGCCCTGGACAAGCTTAGAGTGTAGGTGCGTTACACCAAGCATGCACCAAATGTGTGGTTATAATTTTTCCACATGCTTATCAATATAAGCTTAATACTATTTAATTAATTAAATAATTTAATTAATCATATTAATTAATTAAATTGTGACAAATATAAAATTAACTAACTAATGTTACACATTTTTCCAATACATGTAAAATTTAATTCGTCATTTATATAATTTATTAATCAAATAACAATTATTTAATTAATTAATCTACATGTACAATTGTTATTCTCCAATTAATACTAATGTGTATCTAATCAAATTATGTATCATTTATACATACACATTAAATAATAAAATACCCCAGCATGTGTAACATTATGAATAATCAAATTATCCGTAATTAAATGCCCTAGTGCTCTACGAGTACACTTCATATTTTGGGACTCTCTAAGTTTAGGTTTATCCATCATGAAATCTAATTTTGTGTCCATAATCCACCCACTCATGGATTATGACGACCACATATAATCTCGTTAAACTATGCAAGGCAAGGTCATTGCATACGTATAATCCTTCCAACACAGGTTATCCGTATTATACATGGGATATAGATGAAAATGTCAAATTCATTAGGTATAATACAGTCGAATTTCAATTTACGATCTTTAAATAACACTCGAAACTGATTTCCGAAGTTATACCATGGCCATGGATTTACTAGATCGTAAACATGTAAGGATGCCTATGCTTATGCTTTGTACACAGGATTGACGGATCCTATCTTGATACACACTGGATATCATGAGCATCAGTCTACACCCAACGAACAGGCATAGGTCTTATCATGAGTAGATCGGTGACGTGTCTGCCATCAAAGTGTGGAGGATAACTCATACATCCCACTGTGGTATCTAAGTTGAAGGACCACTATGCTCACTCAACTCGAGAAGATTCCTATTGACGTTGGTGTACATCTATTAGGAAATCTTCAGTGAGTCGTTCAGTGTCTTATCAAATAAACACCTAAATGTCTATACGAGTCTCCCGAGACTCATGGTTCATTGGGATAAACCATCGGACCCAGTCATGATATACGACATGTACTGGTCTTAGTGGATTTTACTAACCTACATGTGTTAGAAAATCTTGACCTGAACTTTATTTAAGGATATACATCTTATAGTGCGCTTCCCAATGTCAATTACAAATTACTTTGTAACTACGCACTATATTGTAAATCCTAGGGTCTTTGTCTAATATACACATATTATTGAACCAGATTCAGTTTCAATCTAATCGTATCAGATATCTAATCGTAATTATATCGAATAAGTGTATAAAAGACAAGGGTACTACCATTAAATTAGTAATATTAAGTAAAATATAATTTCTCGTGTTTATGAATCGGACATAAATATCATCCGGATTGGCACTTTGAGCACCAACCCTAACAGTAATCTCAATAGCTTCTCATGCCATGGTTGTACTTTTTGTTTACCTATAAGCCTATAACTTTCCGTGTTTACACGTCTGGCTTGACTCTCGTACTAAAATTATTCTACTAGATACTACCTGAGTTTCCTATTTCAACTTCACTCTTAATTCTTTTCCCAACTATCATTCATACTGTATCTTCTAGAGTCATGCTCACTAAAAACTTCATTATGATGCCTCTATATTTCTTTTCACTAATTGTTGTTACTTGAACATATGTAATCATTGCTTACTCTCTGAGTCCTATTATACCTCCTCTATTATTGCTCCTATGAAATTTACTCTACTTACTTAGATTTTCTTCTCATCTCAATTCCTTAAACTTATTTCGTCTCTACTCCCCTGAAAACTTCATCTATTTCAATTGCTTAGGACCTCTTTATTAAATCCTTTGGTTCAGGTACTAGTCCCTTACTAGTTCTTTCATCATAATTCAATGAGATTCTTTATATGCTATCTTCCTTAAAATTGTTCTCTTTAGTTTCTTACTTTTCTGAGTCTTTTCCTTCTTAAATGTTCTCAATTTAATGATGATAACGAGATTTAGCTCTATTTTCCATGTTTTCAAATTATTCTTTCTTATATAAAAAATATTGATGTTTTATGATTTTTATCTATGTCTTGTTGCACTCGTTGACTCGACAATCTAGTTATCTCATAATTTGTCTACCCTGTCAATTACGCTTCTTTACCAGTTCTTTTCATTGTTGGGTTCTAAGTATAGGAGTGTGTACATATATTCCATAAGGATATGTGAACCCGCTTTTCTATTATTTTCATAAGGTTGGTGACAGTCTGGTTCGGTGTCCATAAACTTACTTAGAGTTGAAAGGGAAAATTTTACTATATTTTCCATTGGAAATTACTTCGACTATATCATGTTTTAGGATTCCTCGACTTTCATTACCTATTTTGAGGTCTCTGCATTACGTTTCTGCCTTCAAGTTCTATTATTTATGTCACTACATGTATTGAACTCTTTTTATTTTCTACCTCCTCCTATATACCTTCTTCCCATTTTTATTGGTTCTATACTGTGATGTTGAGGCTAATATGGGTCCATTTTCTGGGCTTCTCTCTAAACTTCTGTTATCCGCTCTTACTATAGGCTACTATAGGACACAGATGTTGGACGACGCTGTTCCGGGCTCGCGGCCCGGTCGAGAGTACAGAGTAGCCCGTGGGGGAACTAAACCTGAGAAATAACATGGAGTCGGCACCTGGTGTGAACCAGGAAAATGATTTAAGGCAGCACTCACCCCTCGCAAGGAAGACCTCAAACCGTTGGGTTTGGATGGTCCCTAACTTATGCCAATGTGTAATGATATAATTTGTGCAATAATCTAACCAAGCCTAAGCAACATATATTTACAAGGATAATCTATTCCTAAGTTCACATGTATAAAATAAATCATCATGACGGCAAACATACGATATCACACAATAATCTCATGAACATGTTGAATCATCAAACACAAAAACTAAATAACAACCTAAACATAAACATAAACAGACACCTATTGCAAAAGGAGATAACAAGATCATGCATAGAGGAATAACATACTAATGGCAAAATCATGCTTGAGAAACAAGTAACATCCTAACGACCTAATCGTGCTTGAACACAATCTTGCAAACACATTAAATAAATGAATGCGGGAATATAAATGATGATAACAGCAAAAGTGTCAATAATGGAATGGCATGGTTAATTACATAATGCAAGAGAAATCACCCAAGAAGCAATCATGCATGAAATGTGATGAAAAGGACTCTGTTCAGTGTATATGCGTTCGTAAACGCGTTCGAACGTTAAATAGAAGGTTCACATTCGTGTAGCATTTGAGAACGTGTTCGAATGGGACCAGACCTGATGCATGATAAAATAAAGAAAATATGTGCGCGTTTGAGTAACGTTAGTAAACGCGTTCGAATGGTAAATAGAAGGTTCGCGTTCGTATAGCATTCGAGAATGCGTTAGAATAGGATAAGCCCTGATGAAACAAAATGCATATGCGTTCGAGTAGCATTCATAAATGCGTTCGAACGGGAAACAGAAGGTTCGTGTTCATATAGCGTTCGAAAACGCACTCGAACGGGACAAGACCTGATGCATGATAGATGACGCAACACATATATAGATAAGCAAACCACAATATATGACCCCGTGTGCCTGATTGAACTCATTCCCATTCAATAGGGCATACCTCGTCCGACGCAGCAAAACATCATGGTAAAGGTAGCTTTTAGGCATTTTCCCTCGAATAGATGACCTTGAATCCACCCTATTTAGCCCATACGCACAAGAATGCAATGCATGCGTAAATAAAGCAACGATATGCAAATGATAAATGACATAATAAAAGGTACGGCAAAACATCGTGGTAAAGGTAGCCTTTAGGCATTTTCCCTCGAATAGAGGACCTTGAATCCACCCTAGTTAGCCCATGCGCACATGAATGCAATGCATGCGTAAATAAAGCAACGATATGCAAATGGTAAATGACATAATAAAATGCGCGGCAAAACATTATGGTAAAGGTAGCCTTCAGACATTTCCCTCGAATACAGGACCTTTAATCCATCCTAGTTAGCCCATGCGCATTATGTTACCGTGCATATAAAATAAAGACAACAATAATATAGGACCTCATATGCTCGATTAAACATATCTCACATTCAATCAAACATACTCCGTCCGGCGCGGCAAAGTATTATCTTAAAGGTAGCCTTTTGGACTTTTCTTCCCTCAAATAGAGAACCTTAGACCAACATACTAAGCCCATGCGTACTACTTCATCAATACACAAACAAATAACGTGCAAAAAGTTAAACGAAAATGACTAAATCATGCTTAAACATAAATAACATACTAGCGACTAAATCATGCTCAAACACAAGGTTGGATGAAACGAAATATTGTGTCTCTCAAGTGGTACGTGGCGTTGTATCCTGAGTACAGACCACACTACCTTCCATTCGGATTCGGCTACAAAATTTACGTCCGAGTTTCCATCCGATATACTACAAAAGAGAACACATATTCCGTTCATCCGGAAATCACATCATGCACCAACCCACAATACTCATGCAAAATAAAGTAAGAAAATAAATAAAAGGAAGGATGCCCTCAGGTCTAACCTCTTAGGTCGTCTCTCAAAAGTGCGTTACACGGCCGTCGGAAGGGTTAATGCTCCGTAAATACTCTGGTCTACTGGTCCACTGCTCTCGTTCACTGCTTCACTATTTTGAAGTGCGTTACACGGCCGTCGGAAGGGCTACTATTTTTGCGGTTGTTAGGGGCTGTATGAGAGCAGTTTTGTCACATAAATTAGGCTGTTTGTGGACTGTTTTGTTGCGACAATTGGAGCTGTTTTGGTTTATGATTTTCGGTGAATGAGGGAGTTATTTCAAGGGTGATGTTTTGTGAAGGCTTCTTGTTTTAAGGGTGTGGTTTTCGGCTGTACTAGAGAGAGGAGGAGAAGTGAAAATTTTTTGTGCTTGTTATTGTGTTATGCGTCAATGGACTAGGAGATGAGAGTGTTGGATTTGTGTTTCTTTTATAGACAATTGCTAGGGCTTCTCTTGTTTGAAAACGAATAAGATTTGTGTATTAAAGAGATGCCATTTAATTAGTGTCACACAAGGAAAACATATATTTAATTGGGGACAAGATTTGTTTAAATAAGGAAGATCATATATTTGATTTGTTTCATTTAGGTATGTGAGTTATTTAAATTGGGATGTGATTTATTTAAATTGGGATGTGATTTATTTAATTTAGGAAGGATATTATTTTAATTTGTGACATGTTTTAAATGTTTTAATTATTTTTGGGTGGGTTTTGGTGGGCTAATTGGGCTTGGGCGTGAGGATAGCAACAAAACCAGAAGTATCGACAATGGTCGAACACTGTACGAACACCCACAATCTGCTTGACGTTCAAACGTGTTCCCGAACACAGCACGATCGAAAGCTGTGAACATGCGAATTGAATCCGATGACATACTTATTCTGAATTTCCCCTTCCGACATTCGTTTCTCGTGACTTCCGTGACTTAAAAGGTAGTGTCTCTAAAAGAGACTCATCATAGGGACTTACATGGAAAATACAGTGCCCACAGTCGCCCCCACTTTGATGGGACTTGTAAAGTGTGTGACAATGACAATCCTATCAAAGTTATGCAATGCATTTTTAGTTACCTGGCTCGCCAGCTGCTACATGACTTGCCTAATGCTTCGAGCTGAGTTGATGATGCAGTGGACCTCGATCCTAGGACGCATCCCAATAATGACAACCGACAATGGGGGCCTCGACCCTGGTACGCATCCCAATAACAATGACCGATAACGCGGGCCTCGACCCTGGGACGCATCCCAATACCACTGACAATATGGGTCACAACCCTGGGATGCATCCCCAAAACTGATGATGTAGTAGACCTCGATCATGGGACGCATCTCAATAACTGCAACCGACAACGGGGGCCTACACCCTGGGACGCATCCCAATACCACTGACAATATGGGTCATGACCCTGGGACGCATCCCCAAAACTACTGATGATGTGGGTCACGACCGTGGGACTCAACCCCAAAACTGTTGATGATGTGGGTCACGACCCAGGGACTCATCCCCAAAACTACTGATGATGTGGGTCACGACCCTGAGACTCATCCCCAAAACTGATGCTGATGATGTGGGTCACGACCCTAGGACTTATCCTCAAAACTGCTGATGATATGGGTCACGACCTTGGGACTCATCCCCAAAACTGATGTTGATGTGGGCCTCGCCCCCAAACTGATTTGGATGTGGGCTTCGACCCTGGGACTCATCCCCCAACTGATGCTGACATGGGCCTCGCCCTCCAAACTGATGTTTGATGTGGGCCTCGCCCCCAAACTGATACGAATATGGGCCTCGACCCTGGGACTCATCCCCCAACAGATGCTGACATGGGCCTCGCCCCCAAACTGATGTTGACATGGGCCTCGTCCCTAAACTGATACTGATTCCTTCCTGAAACTGATGACATTATACTGTTGCAGCTTCTGGTTGGCTTGCCTTTGCCACTTTTTCTTTTTTCTTCTTTGAAAGCTGTTATTATAAAACAGAACAAACATAAAAAGGAATGCATAATACGTTACATGTATGTATGCATGCATGAATGAGTTTCCTATCCCGTTGGGTTAGGTCTTCTGCTAAGTCTTCACTTTCTCAAGCGAAGTACTGTTTCAATCTGTCCACGTTGATCGGCTCGGTGAACTCGTTCCCTTCCAAATCTGACAGTCTCACTGCCCCATTTCCCATTACTTTCTGCACTATGTAGGGTCCTTCCCAGTTAGGTCTGAACTTTCCTCTTGGGTCTGTCGTCGACGGCCTCGACTGCTTAAGTACCAAATCACTCTTTCTGATCTTAGTAGGATGCGCCTTCTTGTTGAATGCTCGTGCTAGTCTCTTCTGATATATCTGCATATGATGCAAGGACTTCATGCTCTTTTCATCCAATAGTGCTAACTGTTCAAATCTCTGTGCGGCCCATTCTTATTCAGGTAACTCTGTTTCTGCTATTACCCTCAAGGATTGTATCTCAACTTCCACTGCAAGTACTGCTTTCATTCCATAGACCAAAGAGTAAGGTGTGGCTTCTGTTGCTATTCTTACTGATGTTTTGTACCCCCACAGGGCGTATGGTAGCTTGTTAGCCCAATCTTTGTAGTTCTCTGTCATCTTCGCTAATATATTCTTTATTTTCTTATTGGGTGCCTCAACTGCCCCATTTGCCTGCGGCTGGTAAGGTGACGACTTGTGATGTCCTATACCATATCTCTGTAGTATTGCCTTCGTTTCCCCTTGAAAATGAACTCTGTTATCTGTCACTACATGATATGGCATCCCATATCGACATATGATGTTCCGAGCTATTAACTTCACCATCTATTTTGTTGTGACGTTATGAAATGACTCGGCTTCCACCCATTTTGAGAAGTAGTCTATTGCCACTACTATGAAACGATGTCCATTCGATGCACTCAGTCGAATATCCCCGATCATATCAATTCCCCATGCTGAGAAAGGCCATGGCTCTGATAGCCCATGCAACTCTATGTGTGGAAGATGATTCAAATTACCATGTGCTTGACAATCATGACAATATTTTACCATCTTTGCACAGTCTGTCTCCATGTCAACCAGTAGAAACCCTATCTTACAATCTTGCGAGACAAATTCAACCCATTCATATACGGTCCACATACCCCGGCATGTATTTCTTCTATTGCCTTCTGAGCCTATTCTTTTCTCAAACACTTTAGCTGAACGCCATTTACCTGTCTCTTGTACAATTCTCCTTTCAAAATCACAGACTGAGAAGCCAACTTCTGAATGGATATTCTTTATTTTCTGCTTGCTCCTTCTGGGAATTCTTTGTGTTCCAGATACCTCAGAATGTCATGATACCAAGGTTTACCATCATCGATCTCCATTTCCAAAACTCTTTCTATCTCATAAACGGGTCTATTTGTTGTTGTCAGTACCAATGGTCTCATCACTAACTTCTCTGGATTTTCCCAAGTCGCTGCAAGTGTAGCTAATGCGTCTGCCATCTGATTATCTTCTCGCGGCAAGTGCTTAAACTTACAATCGGGGATAGCCTGTGCCAACTTTCGAAGGTAAAAAAGGTAAGGTTTTAACCGTTCTTCCTTCAATTCCCATTCTCCCTGCATCTGTCGGACTACCAACATCGAATCTCCGTAGACCTCCACGCTCTCAACCTTCAAGGCTATCAATGAAGTCTATCCAAAAGTACATGCTTCATACTCGGCCATGTTGTTAGTGTTGGACAGTTATGACCCATAGCGTCACTATTTGTACAGGTCATGGTGTTGTTGTACAAATTAACTATATAACAAAAGAAATTGCTCTTTTATCATTTGTGATTAGATCACCAAGATGTATAAATGATGAAAGGTCTATATGATTAGTTCCTGGATTGAGATGATATGAGACAGTATCAATCCACGAAGGTTTAATCATTAAATATCCCTAGTCATAGTATTATTGAGACTGGACAACGATAATGCGGAATAGACTAGTATTGCACTTATGCGTGTTATGGGAGCATAACGACATAGTTCTCATATATTTGGGTATAGGATACTCATGCAAGTGTAGTAGGAGGTTGTGTTTTACCGATGGTACAGAAAACAGCTTCGCTATGGATAGACCCCTCGGAATTCCATTAGTAGTATGACTATGTGTCTATGGAAGTCCGAATCAGGGTAGGTGTATTTGGTCTTAACCTGAGACTTGCACCGCTAATACTTTCGACAATCAATATACTTTGGTTTTGGTCGTCCAGGGCTTTATAAAGTTCTGTGTATGCTTCTTCTGGGTATATTGAGAATCGTAGTGTATTGGGTGTGATGTCGAGATGGAAGTATCACTCCAGTCATAGTGGAGATGATGATCACGTAGGATACGTAACTCGTTCTCTTATATGCTGCAGCTATCAGGATATTATGACTAGGTCATGTTTATCCGATTATAGAGACTAGTTACCAGAGATCCGATATGTGCTTCATACGGGGCAGACACATTTCCAGCCCCAAGCCCTGCACGTGACATCCGATCCTTGATCGAAATACGCAATACTACGTATAATATGCCTGATATAGATCACTTATTCATGTAAGGATATTTCTGCAGAATTGGGTTAGCATGGCGCTTTGCTAGAAGCTAACCTTGTCTTGTAAATCGGTAAAAACGTAGTACTAGGTACATACGTGTTTGGATAGTCCGACGATCGGATTTACTGCCAACATATCCAGGGATCTCATGGGTCGCTTCCCGAAGATTCATCGATGATGTATGACTCGCACTTTATTAATCTGGGATTAATTAGATAAGAGAGAAAATTAATCTGGGATTGATTACGGAGATATTTTATCTGAGATAAAATATTAATAAAAGAGAGAGAACAATTAAATTGGAATTAATCGATAAAATAATATATTCGATATATTATACGAAATTGGATTTTGACGCGGAATTAAATTTAGAAATTAATTCGGACGAACGAGTTAATTTAGAATTAATTCGTTAGCGATGTGAATAGTGATTTTGCTAAGCATAATTATTTAATTACGTCGCAACGGAAAATTCATTAATTTGGAATTAGCGAAGCCGAACCCGGGAGTGATATGGCAAGTCACATCAAGTGTCAAATCACTTATCACTTTGAGTGATGTGGCAACTTGTCACTTTTGATTTGAGTGATTGATGTGAGTAGTTGGTTGGATTAAAAAGCCATTTACCTTTATTTAATTTATTGGTATTTGACTTTTGAATTTGTGTATTAGATACACTTTTCTCCAACCACCAACACAACAAACATTCTCTTCTCTTTCTTCTTCCCTCTCTCTCGCCCAAAGGGGCTGTTTTTCTTCTTCTAAAATTCTGGTTTCACCGTGAGTTGAAGGAGAAGCAATAGTAAATTTTGCGGCAAAATTTCCGGAGTGCTAGCACGCTTTAGGAGTCTTGCGAAGGTGATAGGGAACCGCACCCGTGACCATGGAATCATAATTAGAAAGCTTGGAGCTTGGAGATCCTTCCATGGCCGAAAATTGAGGAGCTCAAAACAGCCACTGCCGTGAGCCTTGGAGGAGAAAATCTTGAAGTTTTGTTGTTCCTCGCATCTCTCAACCGATCATTGTGAGTATTCCGCAACTTCTTTGAGTATTCGCACATGTGTTTTACTGCTTAAAATGATCTCAGGAACTTAGAGAAACCAAACAGTTAGTTACTCTGAACGTCAATCTTTTGGCCATTGGCAAGGTTTCTCCCTCGGGGGTCACTATCACGATCCCAATTCCGGCTCCTTTGTGTTGGTAAAAATCTAGGTCCCAAGATCAAACAAGACATGAAAATCGTGCATGAATACACCAAAGAAGATAGCGGAATACTTACATTGGTTGGTAGAGTCGATTTGAAGACCATTGAAGCCAAAATGCTCACTGTTTTGGCGCATGAACTGCAGCAGTCCACTGCCCACTGCCTTCTGTTTTTGAGCTGCGAAAATGAGTTCCTAGATTCGTCGGATGGATCCCGGCTCATGGTCGAACCTCCCTACCACCTTCGCAAGACTTGTAAGTGTGCTAGCACTTGATTTCTCACCATGAAAAACCACTCTTGGCTTCCCTTTGTTCACGCCAAAATTGATTCCAAACCAGTCCATTTTTTCTGTTTTTGGGCGTGAGAGAAGAGAGAATTTTGAGAGAGATGATCTTGTGTTAAGTTAAAATGATTTACCAAAAATCAATTTATATTTATGCCATAATTTTATTAAATTAATAATAAAATTATGACACAAAACATGCAATGGCTTAG
The DNA here is from genome assembly GCA_019454045.1 of Zanthoxylum bungeanum. Lineage (NCBI taxonomy): Eukaryota > Viridiplantae > Streptophyta > Magnoliopsida > Sapindales > Rutaceae > Zanthoxylum > Zanthoxylum bungeanum. The sequence goes on from SKCR01037742.1 coordinate 165,885, forward strand.
AGTGTCAAACACTCAAACTCCATGCAATGACATTGAGTGCAATGTACACAATCTACATGCAAAGCATTAGAATGACATGTGTCATGTGGGCCCCACACGTTTCCAAATGAAAGTGGGCCCACGTGCACTCACGCGTTCGGGTTCGATATTTCCGAAATACCGAGCTTACGTCGCGACGTTAATTCAATCGAATTTAAATAAATAATTGCGCCTAGCGAAATTATTATTTACGTCGCTAACGAATTAATTCTAAATTAACTCGTTTGCCCGAATCAAAATCTGATTTTAATTCCGCGTCGAAATCTAATTTCGTCTAATATATCGAATATATTAATACATCGATTAATTCTGAATTAATCGTTCTCTCTCTTTAGACGACATTTTATCCCGGATAAAACATCTCCGTTATTAATCCTAGATTTTTTCTCTCTCTTCTGTATAATCCCAGATTATTCAAGAAGAGTGCGAGTTGTGCGTCATCGGTGGATTATCGGGAAGCGACCCATGAGATCCCCGGATAATCTGGCAGTAAATACGGTCGTCGGAGTATCCGAATCACGTACGTACCAAGTACTACGTTCTACCGATTTACGAGACAAGGTCGACTCCTAGCAAAGCACCAAGTCTACCCAATTCTCCGGACATATCCATTAAAGAATATTAAGATCTGTATCAAGCGTAGTAGTATACTAATGTATTGTGTATATCGGCCCGATATCGGATAGTCACGTGCTAGGGCTGGGGCTGGATAAGTGTCTGCCCCGTCCGAAACACATATCGGATGTCTGGTAACTAGTCTCTATAATCGGATATTCATGACCTGGTCATAATATCACGATTGGATGCGCATCTCTTAAGAGCACTAATACCGTATCCTGCGTGACATCATCTCCACTATGACTGGAGTGATACTTCCGTCTTGACATCACATCCAATACACTACGATTCTCAATATACCCGGCATTGGCGTACACAGAACGGTTACAGTCCTAGACGACCTCAACTAAAGTATATCGATTGTCGTAAGCATTAGCGATGTAAGTCTCAGGTTAAGACTATACACACCTACCTTGATTTCGGCCTCCCATAGACACATATTCATAATACCAATGGGATTCCGAGGGGTCTATCCAGAGCGAAGTTGTTTCCCGTACTATCGGTGAAACACGACCTCCTATCGCACTTGCACAAGTATCCAATACTTATATATATGAGAACTATGCCGTTGTGCCCTCACAACGCGCACAATTGCAATACTAGCCTATTCCGCATTATCGATGTCCAGTCTCGATAATACTACGGCTAGGGATATTTAATGATTAATCCTTCGTGGACTGATACTGTCTCATATCATCTCAATCCAGGAACTAATCATAGGGACCTCTCTTCATTTATATATCTATGGTGATCTAATCACAAATGACGAGAATGCAATTTCCTTGTTACATAGTTATTTGCTACAACAACACAATGATCTGTGCAAATAGTGACGCTATGGGTCATTTTGTCCAACAATCTCCCACTTGGCACATAGCCAGTCACTCGAGTGTCTAACACCCGAACTATGTACAATTCGCTCAAATTGCTGAGGAAAGGTTTTCGTCAGCGGATTTGCTTATCGTCTGACGCGATTTACACGATCATCACATCGCCACGATGTATGATCCGAACGAATCAGATGATATAGAAGTATATATCTGGATCGTTGATGAGACCTTTAATTCTTTAGTTTGTGCTGACGCCTAGCTCAGCTGCTAACAGAACTATATCTAATCTAATTAGATTCATTATCGATCCAAATGCTTCTTTTGCTGCCTCAGCTGCAGCAATAATCCACATTGTTGTTTATTTCGGCAAGCAGTTATCTTGCTCGGAATATTTCCAGCTCACTGTCCCGTTATTCAAACTTTTTATAGTACCGTAGTATTTAATCGTTTTGGAAACTTGCAGTAGTGATCCCAGTCACTTCAAGTTCTCCTTCTCCATAGTTTAAGACAACATCTTTAGTTCTCTAAGATACTAACAGATGTCCTTAAATTCAATCCAGTGACTATCACTTGGATTGACCGATTGTGACTCCATATGCTCGAAGCGTATGAGACACCAATACAAGTACATTTAAAATGTACAATTTCCCAGAGAGTGTTAACAACTCCAAATCTATCCCAGTAGATCTTTATTCCCGAATAAAGGTTGTTACTCCCCAGAATTCTACGGAGAATTTCTATTGAAAGAATATCTATGAAAGCCAAGCTTTCCAATTGCTTTATGGGAATTTCACTGTCAGTGCGCTCTCCCACTAACCTCCTTATATACACAAGAATTATTTCGTTTTGAGTTAAATCATAAACCATTATGATTATTTCAAAACGTCAGTTCCAAGAACCTTATGCTTGATTGATCCAAACATGGATCGAATAACCCGCAAACCTTGTTTGTCGGTTATACAAAATCGTCAGGATGTTGTAAACATCCTCCAAAAGGTTTCCTTTTCAGGAAAGCGATTTTGATTTGTAACTGACACATTTCATAAATGAAATATACAGTTATCTACAAGCATCTTCAAAATGGATTACCATGGCAACAGGTAAAAGGTTGAACCGTTATTAACACAATGTTGATAACGATACCTTTTCGTCAAAAGCCCAGCTTTGTACGTGGGTATGTTGCCTTCCATGTATGTCTTCCTTGAAGACGTTTAATGCACACCATAGGCACAATGCCTTGTGGTACAACAACAGTATCCAAAATAGTTGTTATACATGGAATCCATTTCGGACTCATGGCACTTTGCCATATTTGGGAGTCGATACCTCGTATCACTTCCTCATAACGTAGTCGGATGGTACACCTCCATAAGATTGACATCTTAATGAGGTTAGATCAGAAACCCATACCCTAGGTTGTTTTCTGACTCTATCCGATCTACCCGATTTCTTGTGTATTGAAGATTAATGGTACAGATTCATCATAGATGAATTGTTTGTGTTCCATTAAGGACTTCGTGCTATGAATAGTATTACTCCGATTTTCATTGAGTATCACTATCCTCCCACTGACCACTGCATATCGGTTCCTCTCAGGAAAACCGCATGGTGAGCAACAATCACATTGTTCTCATGTGGGATTTATAAGTACTATACTTATGGTTTCCCTTAGGATAACCTATATTGGCACTAATCCAATTTGGGTTCTTAGTTTGGTATCATCCAAACTTTATGCCTGGCATACCCAAATTATCAGGAATGAGAAACCTCGTTCTTTCCTGTTCATATCCTATATGATATCTGTCAAACAGATTTATATGGAACCTTATTCTAAATAAGTTTTGCACTGTTAATACATATCCTGTAGAAGGAATAGTAGCTCTGAGCGACTCGTGATAAACCTTATCATGTCCAACAAAATTCGGTTTTTAGTTTGGACACACGTCAAACTGACGTGTCTCGGGAGGAGTCCTCATCTGAAAGAATACTATACTCTTTTATGTATGTTTGAAACTTACTGCTTAAGTATTTTCCATTATGGCCTTACCGTGGCGGAATAATACTATAGCCGATCTGTTTTTCTATTTCGTGTCGAAACTCTGATGTTTCCGATTTGTGTTCTTCAAAAGTAACACATAACCATAACGTGATGCTACATCCGTCAAGGTCACGAAATATTCATGTTCATATCTACCCTAGCTAGATATGGGCCCACTTTCTTCACTATGAATAGGGCTAACAGATCGGTGGCCTTTTCACTATTACCAAGTAATAGTATTTTAGGTACTTTACCTAATAAACTAGATTCGCAGACCTTATTTGAATAGTCAAATCAGTCCTAGTACCCACTCTTCAAAAGTGTGGATATACGAGTCTCGTTTAATTTGTCCCAGACAACAATGCCACAAATAAGTCTCTATTGATCAAATCAATTTGAGCTATTTATTTGTCAATATAAATTCTGTTATTCACATCTAATGTGTTTATCTCAGTATCATCTTTATATAATAAAACACTTTAGTGTTCTAGAATATAAAGGTTTATCCGCAACGGATTAAACACTGATATAGAGATAATGTCTCTAGTCAAACTAGTTACATTATAACAGTTCCTAATTTAAGTACATACCTTAATGGTAGATATGTCAATTATCTTTTCAATATTTCACAAACCTTTGGCCAAGCCTTGGGTTTTGGAATATCGAAACGATGTGCACCTTGTGTAACACGCCCAATTGCAAACTTTGACTTACATGAATAGTCAATTAATTCTCCAAGAATTATAAATTGCAATTTTAATACTTCTTAAATCCAAAATTAGATTTTGACAAGTATATTAAATTAAGCATTAAAGTCATCATCACAAAAATCTTCCAAAGATTTTATGCTCTACTTATCTTGCTTAATTTGGGGCTTAAGGTATAATGAAGTATTTTATCAAATAAAGTAACCTATTAATTATTCCCAATTTGAAAATTAAATCATTTAAAATATTTTAATCCCAGATTATATTTTAAATATCCAACTTTTCAATCTTTCTTGATTTTAATAGTCCAACTATTTAATCAATTTAATAAAGTACTATTTATTATAATGATTACAATAATCCAATTATTAATCAAGTATAATTTTAATATTGATTACTATAATCTAATTATAAAATCAACTATCATTTTAATTCAATTATATTGATTACTATAATCCAATTATAAAATCAACTACATATTGAATGAGTTTGTATATAGTCCAACTATATATATATTAAAAACAACATAAAATATTAGTCCAACTAATACTTTTGATTAATATGACGAGTAAAATATAGATGAGCGCGTTTAGCGAGTATTCGAACGAATGTTGCAAATTCAATACTTGCCTCCCACTATTTTTCGTCGAGCCTCTAACCCTCTGTTGAGTACTCGGGAAACCGTGTTTCCTAGTGGGCTAGGATCCCGTTAAATATCACACAATCTTGACTTTGGCCAACAAATTGTATGATAATTAACTAGGTAGATCTCGAAGATCAATTGGATCTAATCCAACTCCTAGATCCAGTAGGTGGACATCCAAGTCCCAAACATATATCTATATATGTCTATACATCGAATGTATACCCTAACTTTTTCCTCTGAATCAACTAGGCCTTGGCTTTGGCACAACAAACCTAGTGATCCCAGTCAAGCTCGGACCCATTGACATGGAAGCTTCGTAATCAATGTCAATGGACAAGAAGTGGTCTTGACTTTGGCCAACAAACCACAACTTGGACATGACACCGATATGGAACAAAGCCTCGTAATTCAAGCACATCTTTGACGGACAAGGGCTTGACTTTGGCCAACAACCCCTGCCAATCTCGGATCTTGAGCAAGATTACTCAATGGAAGGAAAATAAATGCTTGATATTTAACGAGGGTTTTTCGCGTGCAAATTGGCTACCAATTTAATTATCTTTATTAAGGTCTCATCATCATACACCCTTAAACATGCATTCTAAATACATAATAAAGCGAGTATGAAATTAAATAATAATGATATGCGGATGGATACTTAACACATTGATCCTAGATCAAATCTCTCCCTTTCTCACTCAAGCTAGCACTTGTACTACTTTCTACCCGTTACACTACACTTCTAAAGAAACCTCATATACATAGAGGGGAATAGGTGAGAAGAGAATACAAAGAGAATAGAGGTGATAAGGCTGGACACGCAGGTCCAATTAAATAAATCGAATTTATTACAACAATTTCTAAAATTGCCCACCCGACTAATATCCATCCGATATACATTATTCATTCAACACAACCACGTATTCACACACATTAGCATGCTATCAATCAATCTAATCAAATTAATTAATCTGATAATTAAGTGATCATCCAATGTTCAAACAACGATTTGATTTTGTTCGAGTCAAACTCGTTTTTGCGAATAAGTACTTAAAGTACGAATTCATGAATTAAATTAAACTACATCATTAAATCTTATTTAACATGTATTTAATACTAATTCACTATTCAATTCCAAATTAAATATTACACTTTATTTAATAAACCTTTTACGATTTAAATTCCAAATCTAATCGTAACGCGTCTCAAAGACCGATTAATATCCAATATTAATTCAATTAAAGTCCAATGGGCTTTTAATTGATTTCTTAAGGCGTGGACTTTTGGTCAACTCGGGTCAAACCGATAACCAAAGTCCAATCCGGGATCTACCCCATAAGCCCATAAATCAATCTTGGCCCATTAGGCCCAATTGAACTTTAAAGGTTCATTAAGTCGCATTTGGGCTTTATGGTCAAGGTTTTGGGCCCAATTGGATCCAATCCATTTGGCCTAAACCAAACTTGATAAAATCAAGCCCAATAGGCCCAATTACTATATTAAAGTTCAATTTCCAAAATTAGGCCCAATTAATTAAATATGACAAAATCCAATTTCATATTCAATTAAAATAAAGTGTATTACATGATTAATCAACTAAATCAATATTTCTAAAACACCATATTAGTCCAATTAATCATGCTTAATTCATTATTACATGTCCAACATACAAATTGAAAAATCAAACCCATTTACATGCTACTAAGCTCTCGGCCAAGGAGGGATTTTGTGTCCGATTCGGTTTCAATCCAATCGAACATACAATCGACATTAAATCACCATCCAATTTGATTACATACACATCCAATGTCTAAAATCAAAAATACCAAGACAATAAAGGGCATACACATTCGGCCAACACAAGGATTTTGGGGTTTTGTCCAATTCGAAATCCAATCCAATTCTATTCAAATTAACATCATCCTAAATGATTTCAACTCATCAAATGAATCATAAATCAAAAAATTCCAAGAATCCCAAAAAATACACACATTCGGCCAAGGTGATAATTTTGGGGATTTTATGTTCAATTCAAAATTCAATCTAATTGACTTCAAATTAACATCATCCATCAACATTACAACCCATCCAATGAATCAAAATGAAAAAATTCCAAATTTCCAAACACATCACACATTCGGCCAACACATCCAATTTGGGCAAAATTGATCCAATCATATTTTGTTGAAATTGATCAAATCAATCTTCAATTAAAGATCATTTAAACATGCTCAATAATCAATTTAACCAAATCATGCTCAAAATCAAAATACCCAATATTAGTCACATATTCGGCCAAGATGCAAAAATTGGGGGGAAAATAATTCTAAATCATTTTTCAACAAATTGGTCCAAACAAAATGAAATTAAACATGTTATAAGCATACTTAAACAACCAATTAACTCAATCATGCTCAATAAACATTTACCCAAATTTTAAGCCCTAAAATTTCATGCTTGCAACATTAGCTCTTGATGCCATTGTTGGTAAAAATCTAGGTCCCAGATCAAACAAGACATGAAAATCGTGCATGAATGCACCAAGAAGATAGCGGAATACTTACATTGGTTGGTAGAGTCGATTTGAAGACCATTGAAGCCAAAATGCTCACTGTTTTGGCGCATGAACTGCCAGCAGTCCACTGCCCACTGCTTTCTTTTTTTGAGCTGCAAAAATGAGTTCCTAGATTCGTCGGATGGATCCCGGCTCATGGTCGAACCTCCCTACCACCTTCGCAAGACTTGTAAGTGTGCTAGCACTTGATTTCTCACCATGAAAAACCACTCTTGGCTTCCCTTTGTTCACGCCAAAATTGATTCCAAACCAGTCCATTTTTTCTGTTTTTGGGCGTGAGAGAAGAGAGAATTTTGAGAGAGATGATCTTGTGTTAAGTTAAAATGATTTACCAAAAATCAATTTATATTTATGCCATAATTTTATTAAATTAATAATAAAATTATGACACAAAACATGCAATGGCTTAGAGTGTCAAACACTCAAACTCCATGCAATGACATTGAGTGCAATGTACACAATCTACATGCAAAGCATTAGAATGACATGTGTCATGTGGGCCCCACACGTTTCCAAATGAAAGTGGGCCCACGTGCACTCACGCGTTCGGGTTCGATATTTTCGAAATACCGAGCTTACGTCGCGACGTTAATTCAATCGAATTTAAATAAATAATTGCGCCTAGCGAAATTATTATTTACGTCACTAACGAATTAATTCTAAATTAACTCGTTTGCCCGAATTAAAATCTGATTTTAATTCCGCGTCGAAATCTAATTTCGTCTAATATATCGAATATATTAATACATCGATTAATTCCGAATTAATCGTTCTCTCTCTTTAGACGACATTTTATCCCGGATAAAACATCTCCGTTATTAATCCTAGATTAATTTTCTCTCTCTTCTGTATAATCCCAGATTATTCAAGAGTGCGAGTTGTGCGTCATCGGTGGATTATCGGGAAGCGACCCATGAGATCCCCGGATAATCTGGCAGTAAATACGGTCGTCGGAGTATCCGAATCACGTACGTACCAAGTACTACGTTCTACCGATTTACGAGACAAGGTCGACTCCTAGCAAAGCACCAAGTCTACCCAATTCTCCGGACATATCCATTAAAGAATATTAAGATCTGTATCAAGCGTAGTATACTAATGTATTGTGTATATCGGCCCAGTATCGGATAGTCACGTGCTAGGGCTGGGGATGGATAAGTGTCTGCCCCGTCCGAAACACATATCGGATGTCTGGTAACTAGTCTCTATAATCGGATATTCATGACCTGGTCATAATATCACGATTGGATGCGCATCTCTTAGAGCACTAATACCGTATCCTGCATGACATTATCTCCACTATGACTGGAGTGATACTTCCGTCTTGACATCACATCCAATACACTACGATTCTCAATATACCCGGCATTGGCGTACACAGAACCGGTTACAGTCCTAGACGACCTCAACTAAAGTATATCGATTGTCGTAAGCATTAGCGATGTAAGTCTCAGGTTAAGACTATACACACCTACCTGATTTCGGCCTCCCATAGACACATATTCATAATACCAATGGGATTCCGAGGGGTCTATCCAGAGCGAAGCTGTTTCCCGTACTATCGGTGAAACACGACCTCCTATCGCACTTGCACAAGTATCCAATACTTATATATATGAGAACTATGCTGTTGTGCCCTCACAACGCGCACAAGTGCAATACTAGCCTATTCCGCATTATCGATGTCCAGTCTCGATAATACTACGGCTAGGGATATTTAATGATTAATCCTTCGTGGACTGATACTGTCTCATATCATCTCAATCCAGGAACTAATCATTGGGACCTCTCTTCATTTATATATCTATGGTGATCTAATCACAAATGACGAGAATGCAATTTCCTTGTTACATAGTTAATTTGCTACAACAACACAATGATCTGTGCAAATAGTGACGCTATGGGTCATTTTGTCCAACACTTTGTAATTCACTGCGTCGTCGAAATACATTTTCCATCCTTGAATTGTTATTGCTTGGATCTCTTCATCTAGGAATTCAAACTTGTACTGATCCCCTTCAATAGGTTGCAATGCCAGGAACTCTGCTATGGCTTGCCCTTTGATTACTTTTGGAGGCGAGATACTCAATGTCAAACTCTGTCAGCAACACTAGCCATCTACCCAACTTCCCCACTAGCGAAGGCACTGAATGTAGATACTTCAAGGGATTTTCTTTGGCTACCACCTGGATCTTGTAAGATTGGAAGTAATGCCGCAGTTTTCTGGACTCCCATACCACTGCCAAACAGATCTTTTCTACTTCTTGATAGCGGGCTTTGTACGGAAGCATCTTCTTACTGAGATAGTAGACTGTATGCTCTACCCTTGTCTCATCTGCCTGTACCATCATTGCCCCCAGTGCTTCTGATTTTATGGCCAAATACAATATCAAGGGTCTGCCCGGTCTCAGAGGTTTCAATACAGGATGTTTTCCCAAGTATTCTCTGATCTTGTCGAAGGCTGCATGACATTGCTCATTCCATTTCACTGGCTGGTCTTTTCTTAGGAATTTGAAGATAGTCTCACATACTGATGTCAACTTGGCGATGAACCGACTGATTTACTAAATTTTCTCGAGGAATGCTCTGACTTCCTTCTCTGTTTTCGGTGCTGGCATCTCAGTATTTGCTTTGATCTTCTCAGAGTCTACCTTTATTCCTCCCATTCAAATTGTATGTCCCAGCAATTTTCCTGATGTTACCCCAAACACACATTTCTTGGGATTCAACCGCAAGTTGTATTTGTTTACTCTCTAAAGGAACTTCTCTAATGTTTCTATATGCCCAATTCTTGTCTCTGATTTCACCATCATATCATCCACATATACTTCAATCTCTTTGTGCATCAAGTCGTGGAATAGTGTATTGGCCATCCGCTGATAAGTAGCTCCTGCATTCTTGAGCCCAAACGACATTTCAAGTATATGAGAAACTTATTGCTTAAGTATTTTCATCATGGTCTAACCGTGACGGTTTACACTTTAGTCGATCTATTTGTTTACTTCGTGTCGAAATTCAAAAAAGTTTCCGATTTGTGTTTCAAAAGAAACACATAACCATAACGCGATGCCACATCCGTGTAGGTCACGAAATATTCATATCCACCTCTAGCCTAGCTAGATATGGGCCCACCTACTTCACTATGAACCAAGGCTAACAGATCGGTGGCACTTGCACTTTTACCAAGTAAAAGACGTTTTAGGCACTTTTCCCAATAAACTAGATTCGTAGACTTTATTTGAATAATATCAAATATGTCCTAGTACCCACTCTTCGAAAGTGTGGATATATGAGTCTTGTTTAATTGTGTCCCAGACATCAATGCCACATTTAAGTTTCTTCTGATCAAATCAGTTTGAGCTATTTGTTTGTCATGTCATTGATGAGTGGTATTTATACCACTATTTCCCACTCATTTGACCTAATGTTTTGTATTGTTTCTCGAGATTTATGAACGTTTTGATGTGTTTTGTTGTTATTTTGCAGATAAATAAAGTTTGGACAGCACTGGAGGCAATTTGGGGCAAATCCAGACAAAAATGCGTCAACTGGAATTATTTTGTCTTCTGCGCGTCGCGCCGCGCATAGCCTTGGAGTCGCGACGCCCAGCCTGCGCCGAAATTGCTAAAATGCGCCATGGTCAACCGGTCAACAATTTGAAAAGTTTGACTTTGCTAACGTGCGCCGCACCACGTGTCACCATCACAGAAGACTTGCTAACGTGCGCTGCCACGTGTCATCATCTTACGGTGCCGACAATCATCATCTTCGCTATCGTGCGCCTTGCCACGTGTCGACATCTCAACGATTTGCTAAAATGCGCCGCTGCCACGTGTCAAGATCAGACGTTGCCGACAATCTCAAATCATGATGACGTAAGCGATGACGTCATGAACAGTGCCACGTCATCTTATCTCTTTGCCGCCTCGCCACGTGTCAAGCCATGATTGAGCCACGTTTGTTACTGTAGCTGGCGTCGCGACGCACGCCTTTTCTCGGCGTCGCGACGCTGACCCCCTATAGACGCCTATAAATAGAGCCCGAAATTTCAGTTTTTGTTGTACCATTTCCTCTCCCAAATCCTATGTAATTAGGGAGTTTCTCTCTCTCTAAGTTCTTTTATCTAGTTTTTGTAATTTTTAACAGTTCTGTAATAATAATATTTACTTTCTTTATTTTACAATTTTTACTACTCATTATGAGGAGGTAACTTCCCTCTGTTAAGGTAAAAGGTAATTCTTTTACTATTACTTCTTAGATTATTCTCCCATAATTATAATATATTCAAGTTTTAAATTGACTTAATCAGGATATCGCCAGATTGGTCGGTGGTAATAAAATTCAGATTCCGCCTTTATGGCTGGTTTATTTTAAATCCTCCTTTATGGCTGGTTTAATTCATATTCCGCCTTTATGGCTGGTTTATTTTAAGTTCCGCCTTTATGGCTGGTTTATTTTCATTCCGCCTATATGGCTGGTTATTTTGATTCCGCCTTTATGGCTGGTTGTTTTTAAAATAATTCCGCCTTTATGGATGGTTGTTTTTAAACTAATTAAATCAAAATACCGCCTATATGGCTGGATGAAAATGTTTTGCAAAGCTTATATTATATTATGGGAGAAATCTAATTACTATATAGTAGAAGTAATTCCTTTTTACCTTAGCAATTTTATTTTTATTTACTTTCAGCAGTTATTTTACTACATTTACTTTATGCAATTTTATTTCAAGTCTTTTAAGTTTTAGCCCTAGTTATGTGTCATAGCTAAATTAGTTATCTAGGGTTGTGATGAGTTTCAATTAAACTGGCTTATAAGGGTTAGATTATAGTTTGGGTAATTTAAAGATTTATTTATTGAGTCTTAATCTTAAAGCTCTTTAATTAACTGGCCATTAATTAAATTGATTAGGTAAACTTAAAATGAACTAGACATAGGGATTTTAAGTTTAAGACCTTAGACTCAATAGCCCACGATCTTCCTTGAGGATAGAGATAACCTTTAATAGATTCCTTACAGGATAGGAATATACATGTAGGGCGGGGGTAGCCATAATTGGAACTTAGACTTAATGAATCCAGGTAATGTGGTTGACATAGGAATATGGTTCAATTGGGTTATACTGGGTATTTGTAATGACCATCGGAAGAGGCCTTTACATAAGTTAGTGTTCCAGGTTAATAAATTGATATTTTACCCAACTATAAGATAACTACTTCATCTTTTAAATAATATTGAAATAAGTCACAACCCTGGATAGTTTTTAATATTGAATTTCCTTAAAATCTACTTTTAAGCAATTTTAATTATTTGTCTTTAAATTTAGAATCATCGCCATTCCAAATCAATCAAAAAACTTGTTAGATACTGGTAATCATTTGGCCCAATAAATTGATAACAAAAAGGTTTGAAGTCCTCGTGGGATCGATACTTTTTATACTACTTGAACGATACGTACGCTTTCGTTATACGTGTGTGTCTACGCCGGTCAAGTTTTTAGCGCCGTTGCCGGGGACTAGTTATCTTTTATTATAGTTTAAGGGTTAGATACTTTTACTTGTATCTAATTTCTTTTTACTTATTGTTTTTGTTTTCTTGTATTTCAGATTCTCAAGAAACTTCATGAGACGAACCAGAAGCTTTGAATTCCGACCGCTTGACCCAGAAAAGAAATTGAAAGAACTATCAGACAGTTGAGAAGGGAAAGGCGAGAAGGCCAAGAAGCTTTAGTCAACATGGAACCTGAACCTTTGGAGGTTGCACCACCAATTCCAATTCGAGACAGAACCATTCCGGTGGTAGATGGCCTCATTTGTGTATTGTATTGTACTTCCTCATTTACCAGCAAATGCAGGTGACATCAAAACTTGCATTCAGATGATTCAGCAAACAGTTCAGTTTGGGGGAAATGCAATTGAAGATCCTAATGCCCACATCAGCAACTTCCTGGAAGTCTGCGGCACGTTCAATTACAACCGAGGAGCTGAAGAAGCTATGAGGTTGAGAGTTTTCCCATATTCCTGAAAGACAGAGCAAAAGCATGGCTACATTCATACCAGCAGGATCAATCACAACCTGGAACACTCTTGCTAAAAAATTCCTTGCAAAATACTTTCCACCAGCCAGAACTGCAAAGTTGAGAAATGACATCACATCCTTTGTGCAGCAAGAATTCAGAATCCTTGTACGAAGCTTGGGAGAGATACAAGGATTTGCTCCCGGAAATGTCCTCACCATGAGATTCCAAAATGGCTTCTTCAAGTCCAAACTTTCTACAATGGACTTGTTAGACAGTAATGACCCATAGCGTCACTATTTTGTAAATGATATTGTATTATTGTACAAAATTAACTATGTAGTAATGAAATTGCCTTTTACCGTTTTGTAATTTATTTACTT